>JAJVSH010000016.1:1847620-1912188 GCA_021460005.1 Tetramorium alpestre | reverse complement strand
ATTGTATTATTAATTTAATTAATATAATAAAATTAAGTATTTAATATTTGTTACCTTCAATTAAAATTCAACTTATTATTTTTGTAAATATATTTATGATTTTATGTCTTTTACAACTTTTTTAAATTGATTTCTCAATATTAAAGACTAAGATTTTAAGAAAGCTATCACTATTATTTTCTGATCGATATGTTTGTTTCAGACACAATGGCTAAAACACATACTACCAATAAAGCTCCGCGAACGCAGGGCTTTAAGCGTTCGGGGCACAGTATGAATCCTGAACGTCCTACGGAAGGCTTGAAAGGAGTTGCCAAGGTACGGACGAAAGCGACTATTAAAAGATTGCAGATGTATCGCAATCAGAAACCGAAGCGCAATCGTGCTGGAAAGATCATCAGCCCTGCGCCGTTTCAAGGTTGGAACACTTCTGGGACCATGTCGCGCGTAGAGCCGTCCCAAAGGTGGTTTGGCAACTCGAGAGTTATCTCGCAGAACGCTTTGCAAAAATTCCAGAATGAATTAGGCACCGCTATAAAGGATCCCTATAAAGTCGTTATGAAACCCACGCAATTGCCTATTACCTTACTTCAGCAGAAGGCGGCGAACGCGCGAGTGCACTTGTTGGACACGGAGAGCTTCGAGAACGTTTTCGGTCCGAAGAAGATTAGAAAGCGACCGAATTTGGCAGCAACGTCGTATGACGAATTGCAGAAGTTGGCCGAGAATAAGGAGGACATTTATAACAAGGAGAAAGACTCTAAGGACCACGATCTTGTCCGCGAGGACACTGGCGTAAAGGATGCGCAGAGAGACTGGATCATGGCGGCGGGACAAAGCAAAAGGATATGGAACGAGTTGTACAAAGTCATCGACTCCTCCGACGTTGTTTTGCAGATATTGGACGCGAGGGATCCGCTGGGGACCAGGTCTCCGCCCGTGGAGAAATATCTGAAGACCGAGAAGCCGTACAAACACCTGATATTCATCCTAAATAAAGTGGATCTGGTGCCGACGTGGGTCACGCAAAGATGGGTGGCGATTCTGAGCAAGGAATATCCCACGGTCGCCTTTCACGCTTCCTTGACGCATCCCTTCGGCAAGGGCTCCCTGATAAATCTGCTGAGGCAGTTTGGAAAATTGCACGTCGACAAGAAGCAAATCAGCGTTGGTTTCATAGGGTATCCAAATACGGGAAAGAGCTCCATCATAAATACTTTGCGTTCCAAGAAGGTCTGCAAAGTGGCACCTATAGCTGGAGAAACGAAGGTGTGGCAGTACATTACGCTCATGCGCCGCATTTACTTAATAGATTGTCCCGGAGTTGTTTATCCATCGGCGGAAACCGACACGGAGAAGGTATTGAAGGGAGTCGTCCGAGTGGAGCTCGTTCAGAACCCGGAAGATTACATCGCCTCTGTCCTGGAAAGAGTGAAACTCGAGTATATTCGTAAGACGTACAAGATAAGCGAGTGGACAGATCATATTGATTTCTTGGAAAAATTGGCGCGTCGAAGCGGCAAGCTTCTGAAGAAAGGAGAGCCTGACATCTCGATTGTCGCGCGTATGGTACTCAACGATTGGCAACGCGGTAAATTGCCGTTTTACGTTCCGCCTGTAGGTTTCGTGGAACCATTAGATCAAACAGCTACAAATGAAACAGTTATCACGCAAGATGATACGTTAAAAGTCACCGGTAATAAAGAGACTCAAGAGACTGATAAGCTACATTCAAAAGAAGTAATAAAGAATCAGCTAACGGTGACACAAGATTTTAGAAAAATACGCGTTGGATTGCCTTATTCTGGCGACGATATTAAGACCCTAGAGCAAGATAAATCCTTCAGTGAAAGTATCGCAGAGGATGATAGTAGTGTGGAAAGCGAGTCAGAATCAGAGGATTTAGAATTGGAGGATGCGAAAGTAGAAAATGATTCGCGTACAAGAAATAAATCTGATAATTTGCAAAAAGCAAAAAATTTGAATTTCCAAGAAAATAAAGAGCGAAGATCCTCAAACAATGATAACGTTATCGAAAACGATAACACAGATAAAAAGGACTCTAATAAAGAAAAAAGCAATGAATACTCAGACACAGAAATTCATTTGCCTGTTGAACAAGATAATTTAAAACAAAGTGTATTTGATGTCGTAGATAATGAATATGATTCCAGCGATACTGAAATGTTGCCTTATAAAACAGTTTCAAGTGGCGACGCACAAAGCGTTTCATCAATATCTCGCAATAAAACGAAAGCAAAATTAACAAGTAAACAGCGTAGAGCTATAGAACGCGCTAGTAAAAGGAAAAAGATCGGAAGCGACTTCTACGAAGTCACAAATGTAAAGAACAGGAATAGAAACAGGAAAGTCCCCAAGGTTAAGAGGAACTAATTCAAATAATAAATCTTAGAGTAAATTACAAATATTTGTAAAACGCAAAGAAAACTTAACAAAGTGTTGTAAAATATACATTTTATGTTTGTCAAATTTGCTAAATCTTACATTTTCTTCTATAACTGGCCTTGTCCTTTCATAACGCACAGAAGAAGTAAAACAATATATAACGTAGATAAACAGGTAACGTAATAAATTGCGTCGCGTTACATGAATATACGCAATAATGAACGAATTTATGTTGACATTTTCAGGATGTTTTCTTCTCCTATTGCATTGCCTAGATCCAGTTACGTTTAACAAAGTAGAACACGACCTTGCGCAGCCGTTTGATGAACGTTTGGTTGCCCTGGTAGGACATCATGAAGTCCTTCATGTTGTCGACCTTCAATCCGGCCTCCTGCACGTCTAGCGTGAGTATCTTAAGCATAAAGAACAAATGCATAGTCTCAAGCCTGGCGTCGATGAAAAGCTTGTCATCGAACTTCTCTCTGGTGAACGGCTCGGTGTCACAACCCATTCTGTCCAGCACGGCCACAAATGTCTCGTGGTAGAGATCTATCAGTTCCTCAATCAAGTGATCCTCGGTTACCTCCGTGCTGGAGAATATGAAGAAGACCATTTCGCGTAGCGGATTGAAGAAGAGATAATTCTGAAAATCCACGAACTTGACATCATCCACCCGGCCGTTCTCGTCGCGATGGAACATGATGTTGTTCACCCAAAAGTCCGCATGAATGATAGTGGACCACGGCTCCTCGGACGTTACTGTCCACATACCACGATCGAACGATTCGCTTATGGCAGCTGCGCACCGATCAATGTAAACGGTTAATTGCGGGTCTTCCTTTATCCTCGTTAACATGTCTTGGTGAAACTTTTCGAACTCCTCGGTCTTCATGTCCAAACACTTGCTGCGTTCCTTCAGTACTTTGAAGTCCTCCGGTCGTTTGTATTTGATAGCCATCCCTAGCGCATGAAACCTCGCCATCGCCCGTATCGCGACCTTCGAGTGTTCAAGATCGCATCCTAATGATCAAAATAAAATCATTAATTTTTCATATAATGAATATCAAATGACTAAACGTATTTTGCAATCTTCTGATAATCTTATCTTTGTAACGTCTGATAATCTTAACTTTGTAACTTCTGATAATCTTAATTTCATAATTTCTGATAAACTTAAGTTTATCAGAACTTAAGTTTATTAAGTAGATAAACTGATCTAGTGCATAAGAGATTTCCACGTAATCAGTAAAAACGAATCATGATGCATTTTATTGATCTTATGTCAAACAATTTTCACGGTCGGGCTTATAAAAAACATTATGACATCATTTATGACTTAGCATTTCCTAAGTGTATCAAGAGAAATCGTATAAAACTCAGAAAAAAAATGATGCCAAGGGAATTAGCATTACAAATTGTTTTTTTTTTGTACCAAAAGTCATAAATCGTGTTAATAAGGAAAAAAAAATCGTCATTAAATTATGAATATCTATATTTCGATTTATTATGTTCATCATTATTTATTAAGTATTTATTAGTAATTTATAAAATTCTATTAACTTTTTTTATCATATATACTTGTATTTTTTTATATTTTATTATATATAAATTTTATTATATTAAAATTCTCGATTAATTTATTACAATAAATTTATGAAGATTGAGTACTATGATTTATTCTCATAAAGATTATAATTAATCATAGTATAAATCATTTTAAAAAACTTAAATTAACATTTGAAATCATAGAAAAAAAATTTTCATTTGGAGAATTTGAAGAAGATTCTAAACAATTTATTATACTAGACTGAACATTTTTCTCTGAAGTGACAAGAAATTTTTGATTCAAAGCATAAAGATAAAATAAGTTCAAAGTTCTAGCTATCACTAATGAGTCTCAATTAGACAAAATATTTTTATGCTACCTTTAGTTCTGTCGCCGTTGTAATAACCACGTACTCTTAAGTTCTCCATCAGAATAACAGCATCATCGTCGAAATCAACGTCTGGAGTCAACGATAATCGAGATTGATAATATTTAGGCAATATGTCGAATACTTCATCATTTTTCAAACCCATTTCTCTCTCCACTTCTTGGTAAGAAGGCACAATTTTCTCATACATAAAGATCTCTTTTTTGAACGTATACGGGCTGTCGAAGATTTCCCGTTGAAATTCCGTGGGCGGCGGCATTTTCGCAATGAGATGAAGATCCTCCTCTTCCGCCTCATCGTTGCGTTTAATCACGGCGTCCACTTTCAAAATAGTACTACCATAATTCTCGCCCGGCTGTAACAGACTTTCGGTCGTATAGCGGACCACGATCAGCCGATCACCGAATGTGCGGCTCAGTATGGGTTGCAGCTCGCGCAGCTCGATCGTCTTCAACGGTTGCTGATCGCTGCTCATGATTGCTGAATGTTTCGTGTCTATGTCAACTTACTATCACGGTTCTTGTCAGACCGATACTGAACCGAGCCGAGATATTACGTGTGAATGAGGCATACGCGCGCGTCTCTGACATATCCCACACTGGACGAACAATCATTTCATTTGCGCGCAGCTGCCTCCTCCTCCTCTGCATCCGAACCGCTGCCTCCTTCCTATGCTTGTGTGTATTAATATATTCCATCTATTGCAGTTTCTGTAATGATTGCATAATCACAATTACTCAACTATGCTCGTGGTACGTATTACACGTATGTGCCGGATGAGATTAATTTCCGTGTAGTGTGTAGTTGTGTGTTGTCGACTCACACACAAAAAGTTTCGTCAAATGATTTTCCATGCCTGAAACGCTGGTAATCTTCTCTACCAGCGACTAACCAGCTTCGTCTCTCTCTCACTCTTTCGGTCTCAGTCCCTCCACGCCTACGGCAATCAGTTTGTCCTGGTTTCTCCTTGAAGAATTTGTGACTATATGATCATGTGATTCATAATTTCCGTGTTCCATTTGCCACTGTCTCTACAATGATCGCGCTGCGCTGTATAATAACTAATATCTTTTGCAAATATAATCCTATATCACATTTGTTTCTCCATCTATTGCAGTTAAAAATGTAATTATGTTATTGCCTTGATGACATTTTTTTTGTTGGAATGGGAGATTAGATTAATTAATCTCGGATCACAATCACTGAGAACGCTCCTATGATATGGCAGTAAAAAGAATAAATTTATTTCTGAAATAACAGAGAATGATATAAAAATATTTTTTTCTGGCACTCACATGGCAGTTGTGTATAGCATATATAATTAAAAATTTTTATATGAAAATACGATAAAAATAAAGAACATAAGATACATATATATATATATTGCATAATATAATCTCTGATCACTGATTCATAGCATTGTTTATGCGATAAAACTTCCAACTGTTTGTCCTTCTCGTGTAAATTCGACTTCCACGAATGGTGAGAAAATCTTTACTTTGGCCGGCCTTCTTGTTCGATCAATTTGCTATGAATATCCCATAAGTTCTGTAAAAGAAAGATAATAAATTATAAATTTCATTTCAAATTTATCTAGAATTATGACTAAAATTTTTACAAATAACTAACACAATAAATATAAAACTAGACAAATATAGAGTTAATATTTTATCTAATGTATTCTTTCTGTAGAAAAAAAAGGTCTCTTTATAAGAAGGAAAATGGATATGTATATTTTAGAAAATTTTCATTTTGAGCATAAAAGTCATAGAGATAACTACCGCTTCAATTGTTTTGCACTATGCGGCGGGGGATTGCATTTCCATCTTCCTCAATCAATTTGCGATGCACGTCACTGAGCGCCTAAATAGTATACAAATTGAGTACGAGACGCAATTTCAACGTCGTACCTGAACTTAATCGATATCTCTACTCACGACAAAAAACATGCTTAGTCAGCGTATGACGAGACAGAAATGATTACCTTGAAGTATTTAACTGTTTTTACGCGTAATTCCAAAGTTGCATCTTCATCACAGATTATAAGCGTGCGAGGATGTTGCTGAAACGCGGATACCGTCCACATGTGGTTCACGCCTTCCTCTATGGCTTTGTAAAGGGCAAAAGCTTTGTGAGATCCAGTGATAAGAATCATTACTTCCTTAGCGTCCATCACGGTGCCGACGCCTACGGTCAATGCCTGCTTCGGCACTTTATTAATATCATTTCCGAAAAATCTCGCATTGGCTTCCAAAGTGTCTTGCGCAAGAGTTTTCACTCTTGTGCGAGAAGCTAACGACGAACCAGGCTCATTGAAAGCTATATGTCCGTCTGGTCCGATACCTACAATTTTAAAAGTTGTTTACAAACTTGTACCTAAAAATTATTTGTAATTACATTTAATAACATTTAATAACTGTTGTTTTACCTCCAATGAACAATTCGATTCCACCAGCCTCTTTGATCTTTTTTTCGAAAGAATCACATTCTTTTTCGAGATCCGCCGCATTTCCATCAAGTATATGGACGTTCTTCGGGTCGATATCTATATGTTTGAAGAAATTATTGTACATGTAATAATGGTAAGATTCGGGATGATCTCTCGGTAAGTCAACATACTCGTCCATATTGAATGTTTTTACATATTTAAAGGAAATTTTGCCTTGTTGATAAAATTCTATGAGTTTTTTATACATTCCCAAAGGTGTCCCTCCTAGATGGAAAAGAAAAAGAGAATTAGAATATCAAATAACATTAATATCATAATTAATCTTTAATTATTCATAGAAAACTTGTAGATTTCTAAGACAGAATGTATCAAATAAATATAAAACAAACTTTATTTTATTATATATACCATTCTACATAAAAAAGCAAATACATTTACGAAAACTTTCTGACCCAATTAATGTATAAGCATATACATATAATTATATAAAATAAATAAAAATCCAATTACATTTATATGTGAATAACTAAAATAAAATAAATAAATAAATAAAATAAAGATTAATAAAGAAATGTTTAAAAAGGTCCAATTTAGCTATTAAACATAGGTATATTCTTTTATCTTTACTAATATTATATACCTGTAGGGAGACCCAGAACGAAGTATTTGTTCTCATCAGGTTTGAAATCATTGATTTTTTTTAAAACATATTTCGCAGACCACTCCGCGACATAGTCCACATTTTCGCAAATTACCAGACGCATTATAAATATGTTAATTGCACACAATTGCACACTGTAACACAAATAAATACATCATTAATACCATTTTAATATTGAATTATGTTGTCAAATCTACACAAGATATGTTAATCATGCTGAAATTCATATTCTATTTTTCTTAGAAGTTAATAAAATAAATAGCAATTGTCTGTTGTTGATAGAACGAGAAAATTCATGTTTGATTGTCAAAAAAGGATATTCAAGTCCTTCTTTGAGACTATCATGAGACTGAGAGTGTCATTCTATCTTTCTTCGACATGTAATAAGCAGTAAAGATAAAATGATGCTTTCAGCACATGAGTGCGAGTCCAAGCGAACGCAGTTTATATGTACTTCAAGTCTAAAATGAATATTTTCTGTTAAGTATGTAATAGTGACTAATTCATATTGTCATATGATAACACTCTGTAACAAACATAGAAATATAATTATAATGTCGCAAAAAAATATATGTATATGTACAAGCTTTAATTATCTCTATGTAAGCTCGCATCGGTCTTAAAATTTGTTAGGATACATACTATTATATTTTCCTTCTATTGCAAAATAAATATAAATTTAAATCATAGACAAATCTAATTGCATAAGTCTGTCATCTAACTGAATATAAATTTGTCAATACATATTACTAAAAATTAAACACTTTAACAAATTAGTCATATAAAAGAAACATTCCTACGTAGTTGAAAGAAATTATTTAATAGTTTAATCAAAAATACAAGAGACATAATGCACATTATAAGCGATGCTCAGAACAGGCATTTATCTACTGTGAGTGCTATTTGCGCATTCATATCTCGAAGATAAGTATGTGACATTAACCTTTTATCTTATACGCATAAGCACTGCGAAATAATTTCGTATGTGTAGGTTCGTCCAAACGACACTTTTCAAACATTAGGTACATTAAATCTGCATTAATCTGCAAGATTAATATAAAATCGTAACCCATTAACGAGCTATAAATATACACTAATCTGTATTTACATCTATTCTTATCTTTTCACGAAATTAGCTTTTTACAGGCGGATCGCCAATGAGAACTTCAAATAGACCCTTCATACGTCTAATCAAGATTACAAAAGATGGATATTCAACCGGAGTAAATTCAAAATTCTTATCGATCGTAACGCACGCACGTTATCTCGCTCGCTCGCGAGCACTCGCTTATCACCTGATCGCGAAGCGCGCAGCCTTTTTTCCCTTCCTTCGAGTTTGGAGCTGATAGCCAAGGCGGCTGTTAACCCAGCGCGAATTAATCGAGGGCGGAGGGCCGATTCGTTATCTCGCTATCTCGTCTCTCCAGCTTCTGTCGCGACTCCTTGGACGGGGGATACTGTTCGGGGAAGAACGTAGGTGCACGCACCTGCTGGACGAATCGCTCGACGAAACGGGAATCGTGTCGGCCGCACCGCCGATCGGTCACTGGATCAGCTGACTGGCGCGCGTTAACCTAATCCCGCGGTCTCGCCCGGTCGCCCCTCGAGTGTAACGGTCCTGGCTCCGATCGCTTTTCGGCGTCAGCTCATCGCCTCGCGCCAATCCTTATCGCGGCTAATGTAGATAAGGGCTGCGACGCGATTTTTATTTATGCTTGTTTCTTATCGTCCACGAGCTACGACGAGTACTCTTGACGTAAACAAGCGTTCCATTCTTAATAGCCGCACTGTGTTACACTTTCTGCACTTAATATGAAATGGGTGTATGATTGGAAAAAAAAGAGAGGAAACTGAATATGAATATGAATATTACTTTGGCAGAATAGAGCATTAAATTTAGAATTTAAAAAGTTATGTATATTAATAAATATATAAGTAATAATTTATAGTTACTTAAATTATTTAATTTTAAATTTAATTAGAATTATAATTCCTTTAGTAATAGCAGAGAGAAACCTGAGAGCGGCCATCCTGGCCTTTTTCGTGGGACCAAAATATTTGGTCTGGCATCCGCGCCAAACGTGAATGTAGAAATACGTAGCCACGTTCACTGTCGATAAACCTGGAGGTAATTAAAGAGAATTGACATTATCGACTATGTACATATAAATTCTGAATTTTATAGTTTCTATCATTGTGCATTGTATATTTTATATGTAAAAATGGTTATTTACGATATAAAAATTACTTTTTTTTTCTCCTACAATTATCACTCAATGGATAATGAAACTCGAATGATAATAATAAAATTGCAGTTTGAAATTAAAATTAAAAATATAATGTTCCTAAACATACATAATGTTAGCAAAACAACGAAATAGAATAAATTATAAGATTTATATTAGATTTCTCTCTGGTATTAGAATATCATTGTGATTGGCTTGACAAGAGCTTCGAGTTTATGTCGCGAGATGTCGCAACGTGCTTTTAAAGAGATTTTATTTTTAATCTATTTATTAGTTGAATATATTTTTAGACAATTACTATGTTATTTACAATGTTTACAATGTCTGTCAATCTTAAACTATATTTTGATACTTGAGAAAGGAGTTATAAAGTAATTCTTTTGTTGTGATCATTACTCTCGTTATTATTCTCGGTGACTTGCTCATCAACAATGTCCAGTTGTTATTATTCTTATAAGAACCCCTGCAATAATTGATTATCAATTGCCGACGATAAAATCGTTATGTAATAACAGTACTTATGTAAGAAAAATCTCTTGAAAGAATGAATGGAGAGTGAATTAAGTGCTCGTCAACAAACTTATAAAACAAAAACTCATCAATGGTCTTCTTAAATTTTTTTTCGTTTATCACGAGCAGTATCTTAACATTTTTCAGGTCGATCCTAAACTTTCAAACGTTTTAAAAAAACAGAATGGTTTCCTTTTATTTTCAAATCTTTCTCAATTACATAAAAATACAGCTGTGCGAAAAGATTCTGCGGATCAATTATGCCAACTAATTTCCCTTGGCAATTCGACTCCAAAATTATCACCGGCGCGTGTCGGAGACGCGGGAGGGAGATGCTCGGCGCGCGTCAAACAGTCTTCGCTTCCTGTAATCTGTGACGGGATTAAGGTGGTTCACAATCTCTCAGGAGTCACGTCGTCGCTCCCTAAACCGAAGATTAAATCATCGTAATCCACAGGCCGACGGCCTAAAACCGCGGAATCAAGTTATCTACCTGTTGTGAAGCCAGAGTGGAACAAAAATTACAATAACATCATGTTGACATTGAAATAACGCTAATGGATTGATAAAATGACGTAATAATAACATTTTGGTGTCATTTTGATTTCTTTGTGATTTCTTGTTCCACCTGGGAAGCAGAAATCTCTCTCTCTTGTGGAGGAACGGTTCCCTCCCTTCCCTCTCTGTCTCTTCGGTGACAGGCCGACAGGGGGCCGTCGAGAGTAAACAAAAGCGAGTCGGCCGCGGCAGTGGTCGCCAAAGCGAGTCTCGTCTTGTCGCTCGCGGAACGGAACGGAACAGTAATCACAGGTGGTGTCACGCTGCACGTAACTACTACGTCTTGTACGCTGAACGCGGTGCACGCGCGCGAGTGCCATCGACTTTCGTCGTGCCGTTGTCGTTGCGAGATTGTCGCGTCCCGAGATCGAACGGCGGGAGCGTGGGAGCCAGCCAGCGGCCCGTGTCGACGAGATGCGGCGGACAACGCGGAGCGTCGCGGGACCGTCGACGGCGAGCCGAGCCCGGGAATAGGGAGGTGGACGACGACGACGACGAGGACGGCCGCCTCGGCGCCGAGCGGACTCCCGCGAGAGCCGCGCGACCGCTTCGCTCGCGCCTCGTCGCGGCCAGCCAACCGCAGCGAGGGCGTCGCGAGTGAGGTAAGGACGCCTCCTGTCGCAACTCCGATTCCAGCCGACCGCCGAGTTCCTCGGACGAGGACTCGTATACTTCGTAATCGCGAGACGGTTCTCCTTCACCCCTCCCTCCCGAAATTAGGTTAGGTTATGTTTTTGCGCGAGCTGTTTTTTTTCCTCTCAACTCGACGTAGCGCCGCCGCCGCTGGCCGATAATTGCGGCATTATCTACGTAAGCGTGTAATAAACAGGAAGAGAGTTTCCACAATTGCTCTCTCGGCGATCGCTATCGTTGCGATCGCGCTGCAATTGACGAGGCGCGAGCTTAACTGCGCGCTGGTTTTGCGCGACGTTTTGACGACGAGAGTATTTCGCAAAGGAGTGCGCGCGCGAGAGAGTCTCACGAGAGCAAGTCTCTCACGAACGCAACAGAATTGCGCGAGAGTGGAATCGCAGGGACGTGGGACATGTTTGAACACTTGAGGCTCAAATTTAAAACACGTAAAAAAATGAAAACTTGCACGTTGATACTCTCACTAAAATTAAACTGTTGTTTCTCATGTTATATATTATATGTGCATAATGTTGTTTTAATTAAAGCGATAGCTTGCGATGAATACTATAATACGCAAATTCCAAGAGTTTGTTTTTAGTTTAATCTTGGCTTTAAACTGTAATGTATATGTGTAATAAACTTGTAACAACTAAAGTTCAAAATGATCTGGCTCATGCAAAGAACGAGACTTTGTAGAGAAAAGTAGTCAAAAGTTAAAAAGCAGTAAAAATTCTTTGATATTAAATTCGCCGTTTTGTATTTTCACACTTTTATTTCAAATTTGAAATCAAAAACCTGAAAACCTTTACACAAAATATTATACGTAAGTAAGTCATTGATTTTTTTTATTTGGCGACTATATTTTTATTTTTCACTTCAAATTTGCAACAATCTCATAAACCTTTGTGTATCAAAATTTAACAAAATATGTTCAGCAGAAGCATTTGTGTATCCGACGTTCCAATCACTTCTAATGGTTTGTAGACTTCAAATTTCAAAACACGCGTTCTCCAATGAGTATAATATGAAATATCTAGAGTCAATCTCGTACCAAAGGCTCGTATCAATATCAAATTATGTCATCTTGCCATCTTATTCATCAGAACACTCGTCTCGTTCTCGTTCTCACGCTTAAAACCAGCATTTTAATCGCTTCTAGCGCACGCGTTTCCTACGTGCGACTCCGAGCGTCATCGATATATGTATAAAATAGCCAATCGCCGAGAAATCGCTGCCCGCCGAGCAGCCAATCGTGCCCCACGGTCGTCATATATCGTCGGTTCACCGAGACTATTATTAAGTTTGTCCTTAACAATCATCAGGACTATCGCTCACGTCGCGGAGTCAATCCGCGTAACACGAGCGACGAGGCATTTAAATCGAAATCTCGCTTCGTCTCGCCTCGCTTCGCCTCGCCTCGCCTCGCCTCACCTCGCGTAATCGCGCGGTGAAAGTCAACCGGGAGCGGCACGACTTTATTAAAACTAACGCCGATTTTCGAATGGACGGGACGGGAGGGAGCGAAAAAGCGCACCTTCGGTAAGTGGCCCGTCTCTCGCGTCCGCCGCGAACCCGAAAAAGGTGAACCACCGGTAAGACCGCGTTTGAAGCTGACACGTAGCCGACCGAGCTGGTCGCCTGCCTCCGAGATTCGCATATGCGATTTCTGTGCACGGTCGACACACAGCCGAAACCACGTGTCACCACGTGCCAGCAGCTGTTATTTACAAAAACAACTTGTTATGTTCGTGGAAAAAATAATTGGCACGTTTTGGAATGTGGATCCCTGAAGTTTATTAATTTCATGTTCATTACGCTTCCGAGTTACTTTCAAAATTTCGAAACGCCTAATCGCGTGTAAACCTAGCCGATTATTATATTATGTTGCCGTCTTCTTTGTCGCAATTACACAGTTTGCATTTGCGAATTTTATTCTTTTATTTGTCGCCGAGCTGGGCCATTGTTGATATGCAGTTATTTACAGTTTTATTAGTCACGCCGTTTAGCCGTGCTAAACATTTAGCTGGCCGTTATATAACATACGTAGTTGTTATTATGTTTATTTTACCTTTTGGCGCTGTTGCGCCAAACTTGCTTGTCGCTGATCAGCTGAAACACGAAGATGAACGTATGTTAATTCAGTACCGAGTTTTTACAAGTACAAGTTTTGTTAACAATGTTATACTTGAACGATTTTATTATAACGATTTGAATTAATTATTATTGAATTAATAATTTATTATAACGATTTGAATTATAAACGATTCAAATAAGCGAATAAAAAAACAGCCGTTAATTACGTTTTTTTTTCTTCTTGAGACTATCGATAAAATGTAGTTCGCACAATCTAGGCGTATAATTTATTCGTCACACTGGACTTGTGTGTTGCATCATGCAGCTATACAAGAAATTTAAAATCCTCTTCGACTTTAAATCCTTTAAAAATATTTTTTTCCGGAATCCGTATTATAATACCGTAACATTTAACGCTATACATTATTGATTACGAAAAAGAGAACAATAAACGCGTAGATGTGTAAAACAAAGATACAGTGTCAATATAATTAATTGCAGTATTTGATCGACTGGGACAGATAACACTGTTGTATTACTGTTTTATTTCCGGAACAAGAATGCAACTTAAGTTTATCTCTTTGTGTGTGCTAAGAAAGAAATTTGGTTACATATCGGATCTAATGCATCTATTATTGTTATCACAAAGAGACGATAAGTATCCCAGAAACGCCCAGAGATGTCGATGCCTCATTATGAGTAAGCCTCGATAAGATAATGCGAGGGTATCTCGATTATAATAGCACGTGTTTTTTTTCTTGCACGCAAAATTAGATTTACTGTATCAGCACGGAAGTAAATGTAAGCTTAGCTTAACTTCTATCCAGCGGGCTTCTATATTTTGTCTATTTTGTCATATACATTACCAATGGAATTTTCATTATCATTNTCATTATCATAAGCATATAATGATTAAATATGATTAAGATTATGTCTTCACGGATATTGTGTTGAACAGCGCACTTTTACTTTATATTGTTATTGACGATTCATGCCATTAAAAGTTTTGGCCAATAATTTGTTTTTTACAAGTGTTTTTTAAACTACAAGTGTGTTTTAAAAAATTTCGATAGCTGTCACTAATAACATGATCACAAGGCGCTATTGAAAGGTTAAGCACCAGTCATGGATAATTATCACGACAATTAACGTGTTAGCAGTGATTAATTTAGTTTCTCGCTTCTTTGTATAACATAGTTTACTACGTTTCTGCGAACAGTGCATTTAATTCCAAAATAAATATCACATTTTGCATAATAATTTGCATGCGATACTATATATTTCATGTATTTTTATTTAATATATACTTTTTGTATGAGAGAATATTTAGATATATACATATTTTTTTATTTATTAAATATAAAATGTATTGATATTAAATAATTAAAATATATAATGATTAATATCAACAAGTAGCGATGCACTGGCGATTACTATTGTATTTCATTAATTTCAAATTTTACTTTTTCAAATGCTGTGTGAAATAATGGTCGATATAACTTCCTTTTTGTTAGTTCAATTTAAATCAATGTGAAGATAGCATTTTTGAATAACATACAGCATTTCAATCCAGCATTTAGTTCTACATAATACCATTGATAGTCAATGTAACGTTAATCAAACGCTGGTCGATGTACTGATTGTTACACATATATTCTTTCTATTGTTATCATTTGCCACACTGGTTTTTACAGATGACATATGTAATCAAGCGTGATCGCGCTGGGATTTTCCAGCACTGCCGTGTTCTATTTATATTCGCTTTTTCTATTAAGCTATTAATGTTAATCCTCTGGCGATCCCATCTTTTTTTTTTTACCTCGTGATCATCCGCGTACTGCACCGAACGCATAAGACGACTGATATAAAGAAACAATTTACACAATTTAGTTTCTTACGTTGTACTGAAATGTATGTACATATTATGCAGAATGCGTAAATTATCTTGTGACACGAGAATATCAAGCAATTAAATATTAATCTCTGGCATTTATTATTAAGTAAAAAAAAACAAGATTAATAATTACGGTACAGTTACTCGGGCTGTTCTTGATTAGAAATACTTGAAACGAAAAACAGGAAAAGCCTTGAAAATTTTTTTTCAAATTTTTCCAGTATTATTTGCAATTGCGAAATGTCTCGCGCGTTTCACTTTTGCACATTTGTCCATTGCACTTTTCCACGTCGGTTGCATAAATGATTAAATGACTCTACACGTCCTTCGCGAGTGCAACAGTAACGTTACGCACAAGAATACGACTTACGCAATTTCAAGAAAAAGAAACGAAAGGACCTTTCATGGTTCACTGGCACACGCATTGGTATTCTTATTTCATTCCAAACAGAAATCATTCCATTCTGTATACAATCGCGGTCGCTTGGTGGAACAAAACTGATTATGCATCGCCGGTACCAAACGTATGTTATCCGTCTCGCCGTTTCATCTCCGTTTACGAAAGATATATCGTATACGCGTGCGATAATACGAATATGTAAATTGCGATGAGTTGCCGCATAAATGGGAGAATGTATGATAACGAATGAAACGAAAGAATGTATGAATGTATGATAACGTACAGAGGTCTGCCGTGTTAAGACAGGCGCGTATCTACGACCGTAAATGCGAAATTAGTATCACCCGCAATAGGATCAAAACTATCTTTATTTTAATCCGTATTATTATAATTTTATTTATAATTAAAATTCTAAAATTGCAATTTTTTTCATTAAAATCTACTTGTTTCAAACTAGCAACATCACACTAAAAAAAAATTCTGATTAAAAACAGACGAATCAGAAAAATCTTGTAGGATTGATCAAATATTCTGGTTATTATAATAGGAATTCTGGTTCTTATAAGTTAAAAAGTATTAAGTTCTATTATAATAACCAGAATATTTGATCAATCCTACAAGATTTTTCTGATTCGTCCGTTTTTAATCAGAATTTTTTTTCAGTGCAACGTTTGTGTTTGTTTTTAAAATAATGTGCTTTGTAGATTAATACTTTTTCAGATAGTTCTTCAAACATTCGAATCGTTGTTATAATCACGTGATTATAATCAGCAAATTTATATATTTTTTGGGATCTCCATATCCCTTCAAACAATCAAAATTCTTTGATTCATATTAAATTCATTAAGTGAAATTGAAGACAGAATATTAATCTTTGCGCAGAATAACTTGGACCCTTCAAGGGTTAAAGTAGAATGTCAATCGTGCGGAAATGTCTCGCCTGGAAGGTGAGAATACCCGCTCCGAAAATCACGATTGCCGACCCCTTCTAATGCCGGGCCGCGGTAACTGCGCCGCTGTTTTCACATTTGTGGAATATTGGGCGTGCTAAACAGGGATCGTGTATTACCTGACAGCGCGCAACCACCAGTCGAGTGGTTCGTTCGTCCCGTGGCGTCGCCGTGTTCCAATACGTCAGTCTATGTTTGCTCGGCCGTCAGCGAAGACGACGAGCGACGCAACGCGACCTGCGAAAACACGTTTTGCAAGTGCCGCGGGAAAACAAGATCATCTCTCCCCTCAGATCGCGAAGAAATTCACGTGGGATTTAACCGCGGTGCACGCTGGAAAAATATAACAGTGATGTAGTTCAGGTTTTATCGTACGTTTAACTCGGATAAATTTTGACGATAAAAAGGTCTCGAAATTGACATTATTGCGATTTCATCAGATTAAATATTTACAAGCACTTAAAGATAATTGTAAATCGTTATCTTGCATTTAAATTGCTTTCGGTTCGATTTTATTATGCACACCTATAGAATAATATTGAAAAAACGCGCTAATTTGGTAAAGTTTTTCATTAATTACTTTCACTGTTTACATTCGTGTATCTTCACACAGATCGATTAGCACGTTCCACGGGAGCGTTTCTATTTGTACTCTTCGCGATATTTCTCGCCACGTTGCTTCGCTTCTGGAAAGATACTCTCAGTTGTCAAAGACAATTGACATCGGTCTCGCGAAGAAAAATTTTCGACGGAAAGATTTAGTGCGACCGCAATCGTATTCAGTGACCTTAATGGCATAAAATAGTTTATTAAAAAAGTGAAACTTTGTTTCCGATCTCGGTCAATGACATCTCGACGACCAGCTGAAGATCGTGTTGCTTTACTTGTTGAACAAACAGGTATACCAGATAACCGAGCATAATAAAGTGTGCAAATTTATTCCGCATGAGACCGGTAGAATAACGCTAGAGAAGTTTATTGCGCGGAGGATCAGAAGTCAAGATGATAACGGTACCGCTATCAGCCTCCAGTCCTTACAGGTCTTACAGCGACGGCAGTAAAGTCGCTAAAGAGCCCTTGGCGAGGGCGTCGGAAGATGAGCCTTCGGCGAATACGCAAGTACGTGCGCACTTTAATTTCACGACTGACACAGTCGCGATTTCAGCCTTGATCCTTTTATTCTTTCGAAGCTCCAAGCTTTCAAATCACGTTTGATACGAACCTTGGTATTTCAGAGTTACGTAAATTTCGTAATTACATAAGCACACCTGTGATAGGTAATGATGTAGCGTGTCCGTTCATTTCTCTCATTGATAGTTTTAGTGAAACTGCATGCTTCGACGAATCATTCGGTCATACATGACCGTTAAAGTCATTTACGTAATTTTATTTACTACTCGTGTCTCTGAGGCTACATGTGAGATAATCTAAACAGCTTCCACGTTTTTTCCTTGTTTTTTTTTATCACTTTTTTTTTATCACTTTTAGACGCTACCGAGAGAGTGCAATAAATCAATATTTTTTTAATGCTTTTTAATGACCACTTGACAATGTTGAGTAAATATGAACAATTTTTTAATATTGAATACTTCTGTCGTATCGTTTCAACTTATTGTTAAATGTACATCGTTTCTGGTTAATCCTGAGATCATTTCTTTTACATTTCGCTTTTGATAACTTTTTTGAAATTGAAATGAACGTCGTATATAAATGTAGATGAATTATTATGTGGAAAATCTTGTTTACTTGCATCCTCCATCCAGGATGCCAAGGAATTTCGCTATAATTGCTGACGACACGCGCGGCAAAGGGTTAATTAAAGCTAACCCGTGGAGTGCTACCGAGTGGAACGTGTCGCTTCGATACGTCACGGCGAATGACAGCGTTATTAATTTTCTTCATTGTTTATTCATTACTTGGATTTCTTATCAGAAAATCTGCCGGCGATGATTATTGCACGCTTCGTCGCTCTGTTTTTAAATATCGGATCAAAGAGGCAATCAGAATGTCGCAATTTTCAAGTGTTATTGAAAGCTCATCCGCTTTTCTCAATTACTTTACATTATTCTTGCATTTCTTATATCCCAATTTAGAACGAATGAAAATTAAAAGGTTGCGAAAAAAGATAACACGTTATTGAAATGTGCATATATTTTTCTTTTTTTACTTCTCCGTTTTAGCGACTGTAAGTCCCACAAATTTGCACTCAAAGATTCGCAAAGGAAACAAGATTTGCCTTAATAATAATAGTAACAAAATTTCAGGATCCCTACGATTTTATTCAAGAAATTATTCTCGATTATCTTCTCTCGTTTCTAAATTACTACACCTCGTCCCTTATTCCCTTCCTTCCGCTAGCGGAAAGGCGTATTTTTGCGAAACCGAGCGTACAGCGATCTAAATTTACATCGCCGGACAAGCGACGTGAAATCCCAAGTCAGCCTGCCAGCAACCGTTGACTGACCGTGTTCCGATTCCCTCATAAGAAGGCTTGTACCGTCGGCATTCCTGTACGAATCGCCGGATTCCTCGATTACGTTTGCATACTCGTCGCCGCCGCCGCCGCCGCCGCCGCCGCGAGATTTAGCGGAGAGAAAAATTTTAAAAAGGAATTTTCAAGCTTCCGATTTTCACTTTATTCATAGACGGAGTTCCCGGAAGGTCTGGCCAAAGTCTGGGTCGAAGTCCCATTAACTCTGGCCAAAGTTCCAGTAACACTGAGGATGAGATAATTTTACGTAGACACGTAATCACGAAAATTGGCAGCAAATTCGCATACGCAAGCGCGTCGCATATGGACCACACGTGCATGCGAGTTCCGCAGAATTCTGCTGTGACTTGGCAATGAATCCTCTCGGCGCGATTCACATCGGACTTAATTCTAATATAAAGCCTTTATATTTTTTCGTACCATTGCGATATTCCATACGATTGAACTTGTAAAGAAACAGATACATATCTCGATGACCGTTGCATTTGATAATTGCTATTCCGCTGGTCTAAGAACCCGCATTAACTTTGCACGTATCAATTATTGGGAGCAACTGAGGCTGCACTATCTACGTAATCGTATTCGTGATGAGAATTTAAGTGGCGATCTTCGTGCATGCTACTCGGAAACGCGATAATAACTGCGAACGAGACAATCTGACGGTAAAATGAGCCGACAATTGATTGATCAAAGTGTTTATTTATCAGCAATAGTTCTTGACTTGTAGCCTTCTAGAAATGCAATTCTATTAATATATTCATAAAAAACAAAACGGTAAATGGAACGCACAAAATTTTTAAATTGCTCGTCCAATCTTCTATCAGCGTTGGTTTTTGTTTGCATGAAGATAAGAATGAAAAAGATGATGGAAAAAAAAAGGAAACGGTGTAACGGCAAGACTGAAAAAAGATTACGAGCTGAAAGATTGAGAGACACTGCACTGTATAGGCTAATATCATTTTTTTTTCTTGTTTCGTCAACCTCGTGTTTACCGTATATGCAGATGACGATGGGCGATGGTAGCCGACAGGTTTTTTCCCCGAGATCGCTCCGTATTTCTTTGCCACTGCACTGCCAGTCACGTACAACGATATGCCGACGTATGTTACACGGAAAAATTCTAGGAAATTCGATTATTCACATCTAAGCATCGAGAAAAATACTGGTAGAGATGTTTTTCTTCTCAGAATATATTTATTCTTCCACCGTTTCAAATCTCAATAAACTAAAATAAAATTGACTCGATAAAAGTGAAGACCATTCACATTTTTATCGCTCCATTCCGTATGATAGGAAAACAAAATTAGCTTTACGTAATATTAATACTTATTGATTTATGCAGAATTAATTCGAAAAAACTTTCAGATCCAGTCAAGTCTAATTATAATTATTATGTATAAATTATATTTTTTTAATAGACGAAGCAAAAATTTAATCGTTAAATAGTTATATACGTATTCTTTTAATACTGATTTATACAGTTTAAAAACGCAAACAAATTACTTTGTTTGTTTTATATGTCTATGCACATAACAGTAGTATGTTAATTTTTTTAAAAAATTTCCGTGATTTACATAAAAGCAAGTTTATAACAAACGTGAATAATTTTACATAAAATTTACCGAATATTACAGACGGACCTGATTACATGCAGCTAGTATAAAATATTACATCATTATCGATAATATTCATAGTGTTTAAATAAACTGAAATAAGCTCACAGGAGAAAGTTCATTCGTGAACGGACAAGTTATCTGCATAATTATATTCAGAGAGTTATTATTTCTTTTAAAGCACAACAAAATGTTCTATTTAACTTTGCCAATACTCGAGTACAGTCAGACCCTCTGGTGTCTTGTATTATTAATTATTTTGCAAGAGATAATTAAAACTAAAGTTCGGACTGTAATAATTATCAAGACAACAAGAGTCACTTTATCAAGAGTAAGGTGACACTTTGTAACGTTCCTGGAATTTCCAATTATTAATTGTTGCTGGTCAACGCAACGTGAGATTCTATTTTCGGGGAGCCCATTTTAATGATTGCTTGGCGAGTGCCGATCGAAAGTGACACAGTTATCCCATTATCACTAATTATTAATAATTGATACGTTGTTATTCTTCTCATGTGTGCATTTACATAATCATCGTGCTCTCAGCGCGACTGCTAATGAGGCATTATACAGCGCGAGGTCACTCGTGGGAGAAAGACAATAATGATTCTTTCTTATGTCTCGACATATGTCGAGGGAGATTCGCGCGAGGAATAAATTAGCTCTTCGCATTTCGACCCTCTTGCTACACATAATGACTGTCGATACCAACAGCGTACGGACTCTTCAGATGCAAAACGCTGTTCGCGGGATATTGAGTCCTAGTAGTCGTCCGCGATGATAAAATGCGAATCGCGTAGTGCTTTTAAGACATACAGGTGTAATTATACGCTCCGGCAGATACTTTTTTCCTGCACTGTATTGTACAATGCAATTTTACACGTGGACTCACGCTTGCGTAATATACTCTGAAATTTATGCTAAATCGAAATCTAGCAGGAAGCTAAATGGACACAGATTCGACCTTAATAGGTTACATAATCATTTCTTGTTTTAATGATGTCTACAATAAGTATGACGCAATCGAGACGAAAAATACACACTTCCAAGTTATCTTCTTTATATTGGCTTAATATTGTCTAATTTATTGCACTTGCATCCTTTCTAGCTGCTTTTTATGCACATCCTTGACACACCTTTGTAATTTTTCATGCATATTGTAAAATGGGTAGAACTCTTCTTTTTGTAGTGTGCGAAAACATTAATTCTTTTAACAAAAGCGAAAAAATATTTCTTTTAATTACTAACAACGCCATTAATATTAACCATTCATATTTGTGTATATATTTAAAATTAATAAAAAAATTTAGACTCTTAGAAAATTTTTCTAATCATTATTAAGTTATTTCACAATATATATATAAACCAGAATTACTAAAGTGAAAATATGTAGCACAATTAGTAAGATGAGATTTATCAAGTTCAGCTAATCTAAAAGCTTAAATCGTAATAACATGAAATTTTTAGAATATTTTAAATTAAATCTGATTCTTGAACTCAAATTACATATCAACCAAATTATCAAAATTACTTAAAAATTTTTTTTAATTAAACATTCAGAGCAGCTGAAAAAATAATATTTGTTATATTGTGTTCATAATACCTGGTTTGTCATAATCCATCTTAATAACATCGGATTAATATATATAACAATTAGTAGGACTTATGCGGTAATCCTAGGAGGAAATTAAACATAATTAAAGCACATTGTTATTACATTATTTTATACATTAAAATTAGATATTGAAATAGATCTTCTTCGTCAACTTTCCTGGTATTTGATCGAGAATCGAATCATGCGAATGGCAAAGAAAAAAATAAATTCTTTTCTTACAATTTCGCGCAATTTGAATCACGCTCGTCCTTGAGCGGAAATATATCCGTAAACGAACGGCCGACTACATCTCCGCGATCGTTTCAATTGAAACGAAACTCGGCTTCACGCACGCATTAAGTTTGCTCTCGCACGTGAATCTAATCGCCACGCTCATGGCATCGATTCGTGCATCATTGGATGACGTACGCCAACAAAATTAATTCGATCAATTGGGATCGAGAGACAAAGTCGAATGTATGAGCCTCCACGCACGCAAAGTGCCAAGTGCCAGAAGAAAATAGAATCGGGAGAACAGTTCGAATGTCTATTTTCATCGCCCGGCGAATTGCTCTTATTGAGAAAAATATATGCGCTTTTAAGATCAGGGAAACGTCCTTTTTTTTTTATCCTTTTAAAATTAAAGTCATAGTTTACGAAATGTATGTACTGTAAGTAGCAAAACATCATTCCAATAAATATAATATATGTAATATAATATCCGAACATTAATAAATTAATAAAATGTCTACAAATTATAGCATAAAACTGTAATTATATATATATATATATATTTTTTTTTTACTTTTTCTTTTTTTTCCTGGATTAATGGATGGATTAATTATTTCACGTTATCTATATGAACCGGAAAATTCCTAATGATATACGCGTGATATCGGACAATGAGAAATTAATAAATAAATTCTACAAAAGGCCGTGATACGCTTCTATCGAATGCCAATAATGCTGCACAACTTTGCAGAGAGCAGAGGAGAGAATATAACAAAGCACGTGCCTTAATTGGATACGAGAAGCCCCGCTTAATTAACTATCTTTTTTCTGTGTCACTAAACACAAGCAAGTTTTCCCAGTATTTGGTCTTATAAATACTTGCGATAGTCAAGATAGCTTTTTGGATGAATAATCGCACTCGCAGAAGGACTGTCGTTCGTTGCGGACACTTTACGTCATCGGAGATTGTGATTATTATTATTATAAAAACCCAAGTGTTTATGTTATTGTCGTAATAAGTAATGTTATCCTCGCATTGTCGTGTCCTCTGTAATTTTCATTCGTGTGGTTATCGGCCGTAAAGAACTCATTAGGAAAATTATGTTGCTCTCAATCCCACGTCGTCGATATGAGTAATAACATCCAGTGCGAGAAAAATTTAACAAACTCTATAAAAATCAACTTATAAAAGACTCGTTCAACGATTTCTGATATAAGAACTTTTGAAAATATATAAAAATTTCTGCTGATGAAAACGGAGCAAAATACTTAATTTTATTATATATTGAATGCACAAAGGGATTTTTTTCAATTCTGCGATGTTTATTTTCTTTGTATTGACTCTCGAAATCTCTGTTTTTCCTTCTATTACGTTTCTCTCTCTTTTTTGTCTCTTGTAATTTATAATTAGTTATAATTTTCTTTTGAGCCGCACACCGAATCTTTGTTATTGTGCGTTTCTAGAGCTAAATTAAAGTATCGTTTCGGACGAAGTCCGAAGTCACAAAGACGATGAGCAGCAGATGTGGAACGTGGGAAGAAATTAGAAGAAGAGAGAGAGAGATCTTTCGAAACAAAGACAGAGGATGAGAGACATGCAGTCCACGAGTGCTGCTGAAATAAGTTATTTCTGTCCACGGCCATCGGCCACGTTTGATGCACGTTTCCTTGCGAAATCCGTTTAGTATATCAATGGTCTCGTCATAACGTTTTGTGTCTCGGAATATTTCTAAGTCGGATATTCTTCTCGCGCGAGAATACTCTCACATGGAGAAAGTTAACAGACAATTAATTTTTACGAATTTGCAATTCATTCATAATATTATTCATTCAGAAAAATAAAACTCATTAAAAAGATAACAAACATTTTATTACTCCAAGTCATTTTTGTGTCATAAATAAAATAATGAGAAAAATGAATAAAATATAATTATAAAAATTTAATTATAAATTTAGCAACCATTGACGTGTAAATATCTTTAATGTGATACGTGTCATTTAAAAAGAAAAGATATTTTAATTAATCTCAATTGATACAAAATTAGTTCTTTATACTTTTTGTTCTTTTTTTTTTTTATATTTCTCTTTCAACAATATGTGTTCTGACATTGCTTTTCTCTCCCTCTCAAATTGACATAATTTTTTGAGACGACAAACATGTTATATCAGTTACGATTATGTAATTCCGTAATGTTTGTTCCTTTTGCAGATTGGTAAAGGGTCCTTGAAAGACATGAAGGAACATTCGGCAGCCCAACGAATGGAGAGAGATAAGGACTTGCCACAGCGGTCGCAGAGCAGCGCGGCTAGCTTGACATCTATAGGTGCCGATATATCTCCAAGTTCTTCCCAATTCTTTGAAGTAATTATCCTTTTTTTATGTAATAATATAATTATCTGAAAAAAGTTCATCTCATTGTATGAAATACATACATTCAATACATTTCAGAAGCTTATTTAAAGCCGAATTAAAAGAAAGATTTAACTATTATCGGTCTTTACTTATATTTTATAATAATTTGATTGCTTAAAACTTGAGAATTAATGATATTTCTTACACTCGAACTTTAGGTATTCTATATCGGCAAAATTAAAGTATCGCATCCGAAAGTACCGGAATCATTCATTGACGACGCCCTGATAAAGTTTCGCGTTCATGGACTGGAAAAATCGCGATCATCAACGAGCAATCTTCTGTCAGATTGCCAACGGTTGAAACGTCAAGCTTTGATGTCTTCCATTAATAGGAGAAATAGTACGGTAAGACCGCTTTCTCAGCTATCAAGTAATTTCGTTTTAAACATTCGCATATATTGAGGAATATGTTAGAAGTGAACAAAAAAAAACAAAAAAATTTAGAGTTTAGCACTATCAGTTTCCTTTTATGATTGACAATGCCGTAAAAAATATTTCCTATATATGTCTTTACAATCATATAGTTATCACAAGTAAACAAGTGATTGCATTTTCACCTAGTACAGAGGAAATTTACCGTTACATTTTCAGGAATCTACCGCCAGTGAATCAGGCAGTACTGAGAATGTGTCGGGAAACAGTATAATTCCAAGCGTGAATCCGCTTGGAATATCGCCAGTTTTAAGCGGGTCTGTAGAGACTTTTCCAAGAACAACCGCCAACCCAGAAAATGACAGTCATGATGGGAATCGGACATCCGAATCTTCCGCTAATTCTAATATTACTGTACCTGAAATCATGCGAAATCGTGCAGCATCTACTGGCAGTGTTTTAAGCGGCAGGAGAGATTCTGCTGTTAAAGGAAACGATGATCACAATCGCACTATGGTTTTTCAGGTATATAACTTTTTATTTTTATTGTACTTCATTTGTATTATTATTAATTATTCTATTATTTTCATTATTAATATAAAATTACATATATTAATAATTGAGAATGGTTCCAAAATTTATAAGATAATAAAAAGAGAAACAGAGAAAGAATTCATTTAATATTCGGCTTATTTGTAATACATGAATTTTATATTTAGGTAGGGCGATTTGATCTGAGATTGATTAGCCCTGATAGAAAGCAGATTCTTCTGCACAAACAATTAAAAGATGTAGCCAGTTGTGCGCAAGGCGTGAAAAACCCCGAACACTTTGGATTTATTTGCAAAGAATCGGAATACTTCATCGGGTATGTCTTCAAATGCCAATCCGGATCAGTCGCGGATGACCTTGTTGCAGGCAAGATTTTTTAGTTTATCTATGACACAGTAAGACTTATGCACTATTATCTTCTTATTAGAATTATAATTTGTTATGCTAATAATAATTTCTATTTTTCTTTGCAGCGATTAGTCAGGCTTTTCTTACGACCTGTGACGTTGCAAGAAAGGAGAGGTATCATGTATTTTCTTGCGATCATTGTCCTATGTATTGGTATAATAAATTATGCCAAGAAATTGAAGGTAAAGTATTTACACTGTATTTAAAAAATAGTATGTAATTATTCACTAAGTTTTATACATGTGATATTATTTTTAGGACAAAATGATAGAAGAGTTCAAAGTATTATCTTTTCCCGCATGGAATTATTGCCGGAGGACGAGCAGGAGATTGTTGTAAGCAAATATAAAGGCGCCGAGGCTGCGGGTAACATTGGTGCAAGCTCCTCGAGTCTACGAGAGCAAAATCAATTCTTAATACGACTATTGCGTGCTCATTGCGAATCAAAACAAGCTAGACATGTACATGATACGGCTGAGAATAGGTAATGCGGTATAAACTGGATATGTGTATATATGTTAGTATCAAAATATATTTTACAGAATGAAACATTCTGACCCAATGTTTGCAGGAGTGAATTTCTCAATCAATATCTAAGTGTCGGCGTTGGTAGCACGATATTCATGAAAGCGAAACGTTCTCTTACGAATAGTTTTGACAATCTCATGAAGAGAAAAGGTTCACGTGACGATTTTGGCCTAGGTCCGCAATTGAGAGATACGAATCACTTAAATGCGGGAATATTAAAGAATGGTAGTCAAAGTCCAGATAATTCACGACAATCGTCTATATTGGACATTTCACCGGATTCTAGTAGACCAAGGTCATTGCGTGTCTCGCCTGAACAGCAAATAGTTGTAAATAACGGACCAAAGAGTTCCATGATGGACATGTTAGTACAATTTTATTGTATTTCCAATTTTTTGTTAATATTTTTTACCTTATTCTTTACGCATTTATTTTATTTCTTACAGCTTTTTAAAAGTTGGTAATTCACCAAAAACATCCCCCACGGAGTCTGACGGGAGTAACACGATACAAGCCAATAGTTCATGGCGACAAACTATACTAAATAGAGTTGTGACGCCAAATAAAGATCATAACGCTACAGAAATTGAAAAAATCAATCTTCTCAAAAATTCGGAAATGTCCGTTAAACGTAAATCGAAACAAGAATTGCGAGATTTGTGGAAGAAAGCGATTAATCAACAGTTGATACTTATAAGAATGGAAAAAGAAAATGCAAAGCTTAGAGGTAAAAACTCCTGCGTATCTGAAAATATGTTTAATTCTTTAATAATTCAATATTCATATTGTCTACATTTCCTAATAAAATATCAGAACGTCAAGAAGAAGCAACAGTGAAAAGAATCAAGCTCGAATACGACGAGCTTAGTAGCTGCGCACGTGAAGTGATGGAAGTTTGGGACCTTCTTGTTAGCAAGGAATCACGAGTCTCTACTAAATGTGATAATCAAATGCTTTTACATGCTATTAAGCAAGGTAATTAAAAATGAAAATATATCTTAATTAAGCATAATATTTAAAAAAATTGACAATTCTTTTTATTTCTCATCATATACAATAAATTCTTTTGTATATAGGTGTACCGAAAGGAAAAAGAGGTGAGGTTTGGCAGTTTCTAGCCGAGCAATTCTGTTTGAAGCAACCGCCTATAGACACTCAAGAGTTTCCAAATTATAACACACCTTATGAACTCCTCTTGAAGCAACTCACATCTCAACAGCATGCTATCCTTATCGATTTGGGAAGAACTTTCCCGAGTCACCCGTATTTTAGTTCACCTTTGGGACCTGGTCAATTAGCACTCTTCAATTTATTGAAGGCCTACTCCTTATTAGATCACGAGGTCGGTTATTGTCAGGGCCTCAGTTTTGTCGCCGGAGTGCTTCTATTGCATGTGAGTGTAATTTTAAGTTTTACATTATTCTTTCGAATAATTTATCCAAGAATTTATTCAATCATTTTTTACAATTTCGCGTTTTTGTTCTACAATAATCAGTTTTTTTTATGAAATGTTATTCCTTAATTTTTTTTTTAGATGGCAGAGGATCAGGCCTTTTTCTTATTACGGCATCTAATGTTTCGCCGAGGACTTAGAAAATTGTACTTACCAGATATGGCCGCATTGCAATTATACTTATATCAACTCTCTAGGCTGTTACACGATCGCTTGCCAGCTATTTACAATCATTTCGATAAACATGAAGTTTCGCCTACTTTATATGCCGCTCCATGGTTATTGACGCTCTTTTCCAGCCAATTTCCATTAGGTTTTGTAACTAGAGTTTTTGGTAAGATATATATTCTTTCTTTATTTAACTTCTTTATTTAATTATAATATCTTATCTTCTTTATTTAACAATAATATATATATTCAATTTATAAAGTTTGTAATACAATTGATTTTACTTCTATAGATTTGCTTTTCCTGGAAAGCTCCGAAGTCCTTTTCCGTGTATCGGTCGCGTTATTAGAGGAACATCAAGATCAATTGTTGTGCTGTGAAAGCTTTGAAGAAATTATGGAGTACCTTAAGGTAAAATTATAATTTCTAATCCTTTATTATCAATTATAAGAAGTAACAAATGAAAGAATAAATTTGTATGTATATTGTATATCATCATTATTATATTTTTGTTAATTCTAGACACGTGTGCCAGCGATAGACAAACAAAGTTTAGATCGCATAATGAAACGTGTATTTTATCCCGATTTGGAGATTACAAAGCAGTTGAATGAATACAGAGTGGAATATCAAGTACTTCAAGAGGAAATGTTATCGGTGAAGCCACAAATGGAGAATTTGGAGAAGTTCAAATTAAGAAATAAACAACTCACACAAGAAGTTGCACAGCTTACCGAACAACTTGAGGTAATTCGAGAAACATTTATCACATATTATTATATAGAGACTCTTGATACATGAATCTTAGAATCGCAATTTTGAAATAATGTTAATTATTTTCACATTCATTTACCATTTAATAGATATTGCTGATATTAAAATGCCGAACAAAACAAAATAATCAGTTAAAAATGTTATTGTCATTATAATACTGGAATTGCATTACAGATTACTATGAGCAACTTGCACAGGCTCGACACGGCGCGTTCGATGCAACAAGCGACCATCCACAAACTTGAATCTCAGAATCGCAGTCTTGAAGTAACGGTGGCCACATTAGGTGCGTTCATTCAGCAATTAGCGGATACCCGTGCCGATATCGAAGTCCCGGGTGAAGTTCGCAGGATAATCGCACAGCTGAGTATGGTCGAGAAACGACGAAATGCTAGCACCAAGTCATATCCTTTAAAAGTCATCGAGGACAATATGTACGGAATGATAAAAAGTAATTCGACTGGAAGAGAATCTCAAAATCTTTTAAGGAATAACGTAGACACACCGTATCCTTTAAAGTCGACTCTGAGCCAACCCAATTTAGCAACGAAATTGGAGAAGGTCTCTTCGTTCTTCTCAAACTCGCACAATCACATACAGAAGCAACGCGCGCAGTTAGCGGCTCTTAGAAACGAGTATACTGAACAAGCAGTGAGAGGCAACAACGATGAGAATGATCCTAAAACAGTCAACATCGACATTCAAATTACAGATACTATGAATCTGGCAAACAATCCGGTCACGCAGAGCGAGAATAATTTAAAAGTACCAGCTACCAATTTGGAGAAATCGATATCGTTACCATTGAAACTTAAATTGAAATCGTCGAAGTCGGCATATGAATTAGGCTCTGTAAAAAAGGTTCCCACCAGCAAACTCGAAGTTACGAGTAATGACTCATTAACAAATTTAACAGGAACCATACATCCACTCGATACTTGTAGCGACGTGAATTTCCGGTTTAGCGGAACCACGAAACTAAAGTCCATCAAACCTGTGAAATCTAGTCAGAGTTGTCAGGAAGATAGTAGTAACAAACAGAAGCCCGAACAGAACTCCGATTCTTTAAACAGATAACAATTACTTTCAAATACATCTTCAAAGAGCATCTTATCGAAGAGAATTTTCATAAAAAATATATATTTAAAACGATACTGGTGATGAGTAGCTTGAAATGCTTGCATCTTTATGTTTGACAATTCATTTCCGTGTTTTTAAACAAAAGTTTAAAAACTGGCTAATTTATGACGAGTGTGAGAGAGAGAGAGAGAGAAATCTTTTCGATTCTTATTCAGATCTGACGTTTGGCAATACATTTATAACTTATGAGAGTGAAGCATTCTAAAACAATATTGAACACTATTTGAAAATCTCGCATGCAGATATATAATTGATTAAAAATCTACTGTTACCAAATGAATATTTACAACATAAATGTAAATGTGTCAAACATTCAGAAAGTGAGACAGATATCAAAATAAGATATTAAAGAGACATATGTAACCAGTTTCAGATTGCCAAAGGAAGTGCCAAACTTTCTCTGTATTAGAATATATATTTCATAGTAAAATAAAAACGATTTTAGTTACTTAGAAATAAATACGTATGTATATAGATAGATACCTATATTGCGAACATACTATATACACATGTGTAAATGTGGTTATGTTGTTGAAAAAAACATTGATAAAAAAACCATTATCGTATAGGCTGCTATGCACTGTAAGATTCAAAGAATTAAGTATTACTATTTTTGCACAAAACAAGCCTTGTGATATCAGGGATAGTTGACATACATATATATATATATATATACCATATATACATATACTCTCTGTTCTTTATAGTAAAGTTTTACCATCGTTGATACATGCGACAGTAGTTTTAGCGATATTTAACAGTCATATCAAACATGTTGTAAATTAGAGATAGTATAGATTACAATCTCTGTGAAAGATATCCGAAATTGTCATTTTGACAGATATTAATGTGGAATAGAGAAGTATACGTAAAGATGATAAAATTATATTTTGTAGCATTCGGGTCTCTGTAATGTTTTATCAGCTAGTGATTATATATAATTGTAGTGACATACTATTTGTAATAATGCAAGTATATAATCATATCTTGGCAGAAATAAAAATATTCTACATGTAATTGTTTGTTATCATAGACATATTATAATAGATCACATTTTGTACTTAGTACTATGAAATGAAAAAATATTTAATAGATTCTCATTGATATTTTGTTGACTTGCTAATCTTATTGTGATAGATAAAAATATTAAAAATATTCAATAAAAATAAATTAATTTTATTAAGTATTTTAACTTTTTAAAAATAATAAGTATTTAAATAAATAATCAATTTTATGAAATATATGATGCATATTTTAAAAATGAAATAATTATCTTACATCTGTATTCGTGAAATATTTTTTTTTCTTCATTTAGATGTTAGAAATTTTTCATTCTTATATTTATTTTACACATTAAAATATAACGTAAATAAAATCTGTATATATTATGTGACTTAAGAAACATATTCATTCGTCTGTGAAGTATACTTTATTGTATAAAGTAATATCTATAAAAGTATTACTTTCACCTTAGTTTTTCAGTGATACATTACAGTGAGGCAAACTATGCAGATGCAGAATTAGTTAATTTTGAGTCATAAATTGCTATTTATTATCATATGCTAATAATATAATAATTGAGAAAAAAAGTAATTTTATTTTTATTTTTCTAGTTTATAATTTGCACATGAAATTGTAAGGTTAACTTTTATTTCCAGGTGCTACATTATATGTATATATGTAAGATTATATACAATTGTCATCCTTGTATGCATTTATTATTCCTTAATTATTCCTTAATGTTTTGTTTTAGCTATGCTAGTCCTGCAAAAAAATCATTGCATTAGAATTTCCATTTATATAATTAAAAATACTCATAAAAAAAGAATAAGAAAAGATATCAGTATTCGTATGTGTGTGTATATATATTTTATATATATATAAAACACTGACACATTTCAACTTTATTTTTAAATATAATTGGGTATTCTTACGTTTGCATCTGTTTACTGCCGCTGAGCACTATATATGGTGATTGTGTTTCCTTTTGTTTCGCTTGTAATAAATTTAATGTACCTAAAGGTGTGTCTGTTGAAGACATTCGTTTCATTAAAACTTCTTGTTCAGCCTTCTTCATTCTTTTCTCCACCTATATTGAAAAATTATTACAACTTTTAATATTGATTTTGATTGAAATAACGAATACTGCCATTTGGCTTCATATACATATACATATATGCAATATTCTAATCAATATAAAAACCTTATTTTTTCCGGGACCTTTCCCGTGGAATTTATGCGACAGATATCGGAAAGCTTCCTTAGCGCACAAGACATGTCCATCGTCATCAATATATTCAAGCTTAACATTTGGCTTAAAACCATCCTTTTCCTTAAAATCCGACGTCGGTCCGTTGAAACGATCTCTTCTGCCGAATTTGTCGTCATCCCTAAAACAAAAATAATATATGAACGAGCAAACAAAATAACACCAGTTTTGAGCTCTTTATTTATAAAATTTAAGTCAGTTTTCTTCAAAGGCATTCATAAATAAATACGACTGTACTATATTGACAATAACTATGTTATTGTCTTATATGACTAGATTTCGATATTGCCCTTGAAATGCGGTGTTCTGAAACTTGTGTCCACTACCAGTATAAGCAAGTCTTTATGAAGAATAATCGTAAATCTTCAAGAAACATTATATTATGCGATTAAATTAATATAATTTTTAAGGTATATTATTTAAATTATTAACCATCATTTAATACATTTAATACATTTGTCAATACAAACAATTGTATTCTATGTTATATAAATACTAACATAAAAACAAATATTAAAATTCATGCACGTAAAGATATTTTTATATTTAAATAATTTTCTTTTCTGTTTTTATCTTGTACTCAAGTAAGCTCGAAAATATTAAACATTTTAATATTTAAGACGAGCATCAAATAACCGTGTAATTCATGGAAATGATGCGTTGCTCCGTGCTAATTGATTAGTATCGACAGGGTTGATTTTGCATCTCGCATACATCTCGTTAAGGGATTGAAAATAACGGGGGCACAAAAAACTTTTTTAAGTCTGGCACCGTACCAATGTAAAATGTAATTATGTAATGTAAGATTATCCATCATATTGATTTATATTAAACCCATGCAAGTCTTTCATAAAAAAACAGTCACGACGTATAAGAAACAAGAGAAGCAAATTTTTTTCCTGAACATCTATCTTGTCGTTAACTTATTCCGCAATCTTATTAGATATCTTTTGATATTTCATTACAGATATTTCTGGCACTTGATTCTTCCCACGAGCGGAGCGGAAACTCGTCTAGAATCTTAGGACGATTCGCAGCAACGGAATCGCATAACATAAACATACCTTAACAAATCCTACTCTCTTCTCGGGCCTTGTGTTCACCTCCGATTAAGCGGTAAACTCTCGTAGTGTGGTAGCGGATCACCCGTTCCGAGCACCGATTTCCGGGCTCTATTTAAAACTGTTAACTGACAGTTTGAAATTCACTAGAGGCTTGTCTAACACAATACTTGTGGGAGCGCATTCGACATAAGAAAGACCATTTCTTACGTGTTTCCTCCGCGCGACACATAGTAGAAACACGTAAGAGATCATCGTACATCGAATCGCGGTAATATATAGCTTACTTACCCGTACGTTTTATCCTCTATCGAATAATTCTGAGCTTGCAGATGTGCAAATCGTGACGCCGACGGGCGATTGCTGTCCTCTTTCTGCAAGTAACCTTTACTCATAGCTAACTTTAAAGCACCACCTACCCCTTGACCGAGTGACGGCTCGGCGTCTAGAATTGCCGCCTCCATTACAACCGGTTCCGTGGTGTTCTCATCTATTAACATGAAATTTACATTTAGGAAAAAAACGCATTTACATAAAATGCCTCTATCACAAGAGCAAATTTACGAGCTGTAAGAACGCATTATTGATTTGTTTTTCATATAGGGGGAAATATATCAATTTTTAAATTAAACATATTAATCTACACCAATATGCGAAATACCTAGATGCACTGCGTTCCAGGCACCACGACCATCGTCCTCCTCTTCGTTTGCAGGTGGTTCATCTTTAATTCCGTCCATTTCAAAATCCTATAACATTTATATTATAAATGTAACATCATTCTAACACATATAATCAATAATACATTTTGTTTAGTACGAGTTCTTGTCCACTTACCATGAGTTCTTGTCCATTTTCCTCTCGATTTCCAGCAAGCCCATAAGTGGGTATATCACCCAAGGTTCTACAAAATTCTGCGGTAGAATTAAGAACAATATTTCCAGATTGATTTTCCTCGGAGTTAAGAATTTCTTGCTTTATTGTTTCAATGGTTTTCTGGATACCACTTGAACGACTCTCCTTCAAACGCTGAGTTTTCTTTAAAGCCAAATGCAACTCTAATTCCTTATCTTCTTCTTCTTCTTCAAGTTTTATCCCAGTAAGGTCTTCTGCGGGAGCTGTTTACAATAATTTTGATAAATCGAACAAATAATTCATTTATAAGAATAAATTTATAGGAATATAAATTATATAAATAATTTAATAATTGCATATTATATATAGAACAAATAATTGAGTACAAAATGCGTTTCGCGAGTACAGTTATACTTATAATTTATTAATGTCTCTAATGTTCAAGTAGTTTACTTATCGCTAATTTTCATAAAATCATAAATATCTTTATCAATTACCTTCTAAATCATCGTTATCTAAGATATCATTATCTTTCAGATCTTCCGGTTTCTTTCTTCTCCTGCTTCCAAGATCCCTAAGATAATCATTGTCCACAGGAACTAAATCGTCAGCCTTCAATTTCTTTTTCGTTCTTATTTTCCGAATCTACAATCAAAACATTGTTTTATTAATAATTACAGAGAACATAATATATTGAAAAATTAAATATAAAATGCATTAAATATATAAATGCATCAAGCTGTAGTTGAAAAGAATATTAATCTATTGCATACATAAATACACGGAAAGCAATTCTTTACCTTCTTTTTTGGTTTTTTGAATTTTGCAAGTTCCTCATCATTGTAGTATTCGCTCGCTAATTTCGGCTCTACTATTTGTAGCGTTTCAATTTTTTTATTCGCTAAACGTTGCTTCACTGTCTCTAGCTGACGTCGTTGAAATTCTACCGCATTATTGGCACCCAATACAAAACTGTCTTTTTTCTCACCGTCGATTTCCTCGTCGTACTTTTCTAAAATCTTATTTTTTGGGAATCCATATTCATCGTAATTTTCATCGGCATATGGATCGTATGTAGGTTTCTTAAGCTTATTTAAAATACTACGTTTGTAGCGTTCATTATCAATCATATTCACATTTACAAGTAAATCACCGCTTTCATTTAACACTTCTTGATCTTTTAAAGTTAGGATTACAGTTTTGCCTTCTTCAATTGTTTCCTGCAAAATATTTCCAATTTTGAATTTATTATAATTCGAAAAAAATAAAGAACTTTATTTTTAATATATATATATGNATTACATATAAATGAGAAAGCTTATACATATAATAATATTACATATTATTATACTTACAATATCATGCTGGACTTTAAGACCTTTTAAATCTTTCTCTGTATATGCCGTGTTGCGGGCAGTATGCATTTCCTCTTTAACTAAGTTACCAATTCCAAATTCTTCATCCAACTGATCCAACATTTTTGCCTTAAATTAAAATAAAGTATTTTAAAAAAATCTACAGTAGAATACATGAATGAAATAAAATATTCAATAAAATATGGAAGCATGTGAAATTATTGAAATATATATATATATATATATATATATATATATATATATATATATGTATATATATATATATTGTAAATTATATATATAACTTTTTTTTTAAATATATCCTTTTGCAACTTTAGCCAATATATTTGACATAAGATATTATGAGTTATATTAAGACATTACTCTCATCTCTGCTTTCTTCTTCTCTTCTTCCAGTTGTCTAGTTTTGTTGATCCATGCCTGAGTGTCGTCGTCCGAATCGCATTCACCCAAATTTTTTATTCTCGATAAATTTGCCTCAATTTGTCTCTTTTCCTTCTGAGTGCCTATTTTTTCTCTCAATTTCTGCGCCTTTATCTTATCGCTATTGTTTGGCGCAGGTTTATGATAAAACTCGCCCAGATCATCTTTGATTTTGTTTGGGTCATCTTTGGACGTATTATCCACTTCCAAAGGTTTTAACCCTAACTTTGCACGGAGCTTGTTGGTTTCTTCAATAGACAACGAAGCTTGCGACGCTCCACCTTTAACGGGAGACGGACTGCGCTGTTTAGAGATCTCAGGCGGCGGAGGCGTCGACGGGTGCGAAGACTTTGATATTTTTGGTGGCGGTGGAGCATTAACGATTTCAACTAGAAATAAGAGACAAAAAATATAATTCTCTTATAATTGTATATAATTCTTATTTCCTTACAATTATATATAGACAATTATTAATTCTTATAATTATATATTTTCTAAAATATATGTATATACAGGATATCAGACCACCTCTTTTATTCAGAAACAGTGTCATGAAGAGTAAAAAAATTTTATAGGAATGCATACCTGTAGGATTGATTAGTGATACTACCTTTAAAAAAAAAAACGAAACTAGAAATAACTTCAAATTTCAAACAGAGAAACATACCTACCGAATGATACAAATATAGGCTGCGTTCGTTGAGGTCTGTTTCTGCTACACTGCTGCACCAGTGCAATAAGTTAGAACGAGAAAAAGTATATTTGTTTCATTCTAACTTATTGCTCTGGTGTAGCAGTGCAGCGATAAAGAACAGGCCCCTAGGCGCTCAGCTGCTCATCTGCCGAGTCATCTTATTTGCTCATTGTACATCGAAGAAAGATATATAAAAAAAAAGCGAACGCAGCCAATAGTATCGTTCGATACGTTTCCGTTTCTCTATGACACTCCATTCCTGAATAAAAGAGACGGTATGAGGTGACCTGATACACCCTGTACATCCATTCTCCTGCCATGTAAATGAGGAAGGAATATTGTTGGATTCCCTTACCATCGCTGTCATAATCCTTGCGCTCTTTCCTCCTGTGTTTCTTATGGTGCCTGTGCTTCTCCGACTTCTCGCGATCGGGCGTGTAACTGCGGGAACGGCTGCGATGACGCTTCTTCTTGGCCTCGCGAGTCTTTTCGGTTTTGTGGCGTTTGTTGGAGCCCATGCTCCCGACTTGACGTTCTGCCGTGGAAGCTGTTCGCTCTACCTCACAGTCTACCTCACGGCTCGGTGCTAGTTGCTCGTAGCTTCGATACGTAATGCTCTCACTGACCGAATCGTCGACAATGCCTGATGATTCGATACTCGCAAACTCGGCGACAGCAAATTGAGCAAATTACGCGAGCTGTATCAATCTACTTGTTTCCGCGTACGATTGCGTCCACCATTAAATTATGCGTGCATATTTCTGCGCACGCGCGGACGATCGCACGAATCAGGTAATACGATGAATGGCGTCACCTGCGCAGTTGTCACGCCATCTGTCGGCGAGTTTCGGATCGCGCAACGATGCAAATATTGGGTAACCGAGTCTGCGGTATCCTACAATAATAACGGCGCGCCGAGCCGCCAAACCGCCGAACGCCAACCCTTTCTTTCCGACGACAAAACGTTTAAATGTCACGAAGGAAATTTACGCTAATATCATATTCAATCGCGAATTTATAAACAGCGAGTTGATTATTTGGTTTAGCGGTTTATTGTTCTTTATTAACGCTTCCGTACGCTTTATCTCGAATGGTCTACTCAGTAGAACAAAAATTATAATGACATCATATTGACATCAAAATAACGCTAAAATGACAATGATAAAATGACACAATAATGACATTTTAGAGTCATTTTGACATCTTTATGACTTCTTGTTCTATCTGGGTAACGGCTTATAAGTAATAAAAATGTCTTCTCGATTTTTTCCAGCAGGTGTAATGCAGCAAAGTTGCATTAGAAATTTTTATTTTGACGGATCAAGCTTTAAAACTGCAAAAAGCTGCAAAAACGTGTCGAATAAGCCTAATTTCATTTATTTTTAAGAAAAAGCTGCTAAACTAAATAATTACCAGCAGCGAATATGTTACTTATATAAATAAATTAATAAATATTATAATAAAACAAAAATTAATAATCAATAATTTAATATATATATATATTTAATTATTGATTAATTTATTATAATATTATTTTATTCTTTTATTATAATATTAATTTATTATTTATTTATTTATTATACATGCATATGTATACATATATACATATACAATATGTATATATTCAAATCTCTAATCGTAATATTAAAGATGAGGAATATCGGGAACAGATTTGACTTGTTCTCAATATAGATATGCACGGCTTAATGGCTTCGTTTAATTAATCCAATTTGAGCTTTCGTTCGATTAATTAAACGTTCAACGGTATTAATGGATATTAAGTTAGTTTCGTCTTATCGAAAAAGAAAAATAATTTATTCACGTTAGTCTATGTGACTTGAACTTAATATTTTGCTGTATATGCAGGGTATAAAAGCTATTATAAATAGTAAGAGAGAAAAGAGAAGAAAAGAACGCATATATTATATGTATATTAAGAGTACCTTTTTATAATACCTTTATATAATGCGCCATTTTCTCGTCCCCTACTTACACACAAATCTTTTTTATCGCGGAAAGATATTCTATTGTAAAGAATGAGCAATGGCGAAAGAGAGAGCCGACTGAAGAAGTGAATAGTTGGGACACGAGCAACTTAAATTTTTTAAAGTTTCATGGGAACTTTTTATGTCACCGCAACAGGTCGTTCCTACAATCTCGAGATTGCTCTTTAATACTCTGTAAATCAACGTCAAGCACGTGGTATTGAATTTCTTGAGTATATATATAATATGAATATGCTTTTCCATCGTTTGTCCTTCGTTTATTAACGAATTCTCGTTTTTACGGCGAGACTTTATTTATAGGAATTTATATTATAAAAAGTTCACGTTTGTTATAAACGGATATAATTGTGTAGCTTTTATACGCAATAATCTCGCAATTGTTTTCATTCGTAAATAAAGCCCTAAGTGGAAACGTGCTGGTGGTAGCGAGTTGATAAACGACGTCAACCCGTAATCACTGTACATACGTATTACAGCATGTCGCGTATTTAATAATCGATCTAATACACATACACCGCGTTGAATAACTGAATCCGGCATTGTACATGACAATAATTATTAATTTCAATCGTAACGAACGAGTTGCGCGCGCGCGAGACTTTCCGGCGAATTTATCATTCAGTTTCGTTATTACAACTTCATTCGATACTGCGTTATTGTTCTTTGTTTCGAATTGTGCAGTCACGACAGGAACAAAGGAAATAAATGTCGTCCATTCAAGTAATGAATTCGTAATTATTCGATGCTTAGGAAATGAGCTGTAAAAATATGTTTATTGAATTGGACGGTAATTGTGGTATTTCGCTAGTAAAAAATGCACAATAAATTCGTTCCTCAAAATTCGACTTATGTCATTACACTTTTGTATAGAATCACTCTTGTCCATGTGGCCACGAAAAGCCTTTGATCCTGTCACTTTCAGAATCAACTGCGTGATGTGCATATACTTTAAAGTCAAGAATTGCACACAGAGGAGATACCAGTTTATTTACCGAGTCGGTGAACAACGTTTGAAATATATGTTAAAAGCAATGCGACTCTTTTCAATCGATATTTCATACATTGAAGAGTTGCATTGCTTTTAACACACTCCTTAATTAGTTCCATTTCAAAGGAACGCTAATAATCGTTCGGCAAGACGTCGCAGCAATTCATCGCGACATAATTTCACATGTTAATCAGTCTTATCGTTATGATAATTAATGCTTTCCCGTGCAGCATTTTCCTCCATTCATCATGCAATGAGCTTCTCTTAAGATTTTCCAATGCGATTATATATAACGAGAAAGGACTCTTTCTATGCTAAAAAAATCTATACAAGAAAACGAAGAAAAACACGAAAAAAGACCAACTTTGCTGTTCTTACATTGAGAGAAAAATATAGTTGCTTTTGGCCTCAGCCATAATTTTATAATATTTCTAACAATAAAAAACATGATTAACTTAATTATATATATACATCATTATGATAACCATAATTATCGTTAGAAATATTATAAAATTGTGGTTGAGGTAAAAGTAACTATATTTTTCTCTTAGTATACGTTTATCATCGGGAGGTATATTATAGATATTCAATAAGCCATAATATATTGCAAACCTAAATGAGGAACCTCCGAAAGAAAGAAGAAAATGTGAAAAGTAAAATTGATAAGAGAAGAAAACTAATCTAACAATAAATAAACAATAAATAAATAAATTGCATATTTAAAAACAAGCATTATCGCATTATTGTTGTATCGCAGAAATTAATCGAATAATTTTTCATATAGACAATAAATGTGGAAAGAGTTGTTTAGTAGATGCAATATGTTATTGTATAAAAAGAAATTATAAAGTCTCGTCTCAAAGCTTTGAATGTCATTAAATTTTTATTTTTATTTTGAATTATTATTTATTATTACGACTATTTGTCACTTCTTTCATTGAATAAAAAAAAAATAGAATATCACGAGCTACATTAATAAATTCCATTTTCAGTACAATGTATCTTTATTACAAGACAAAGATTTCTCGTGGAAAAGACAAGGAGTCATAGCAATTATCAGTTAATCTGTCTTAGTTATTTCCGGAGTGCTCGGAGTACTCTACCTACAATATCCCCTACATTTGCCCTGGAAAGATTATAGATCACGCTCAACGAGACTTACATCTCACACAGGTCACTTCGTGTAATGCGTGAATCTGGTCGTTCGACGCATTAAAAGCGACATAAATGTCGTCCAAAGATATAATATAACGTTCCAATTTTATCGCCAGCGCATTTCATCATTCATGTCGAGAACATAAATGGATCGTGCTAGCAGTGTCTTAAATAAATTTTACATTTATCCTGGAAAATATTCCACGGGGAAACGTCGGTGAAACAATTTTCACGAATTTGCGATAAACTATTTACATAAAAAAAAAAATGTTGACATTATAAACAGCATGTAAAAATATTAGAGGAGCATTACTGCTATTTCTGACATTTCAATCATTTGAAAGTAATAGTCATCACATTTCGACTGATTCGAAAAGTTATTTTTGTAAGACCTTCGGGATCTCGGGAGAAATCTGTTTGTTATTTAAAGTCGCACATTACGGTACGAGAGCAGTTCTATTTTTAAATGATTAGATACAGCGTTTTTCTTATAAAGAAGATATGAAAGCGATCGTTAAGATATACACGAAGAAAGAGCGCAATGAAGAGGAAAAGACGGTCGTCAAGGGAAACAAATCAGGGGATGCGGAAATCGTCCTGTCTACGTTTCCGATCCGTTGACCGCCATCATTTGCGCGAAGTAATCATATTGTGTGCCATATCTGGAATTAGTCAATTTGTCAATCTAGCGTGTCAACGATGGCTCCAGACCACATATAAAACGCATCGCGGTGAATTTATAACGCATTAATCTTTATCATTGCTTTTAGGGGAAATTGTTTTGTAGGTCATAAAAACCCTCTTAGCCATCTGTCCATTCTATCCCTCTCCTTCCTGCTCATTTTTTTTCTCTTCGCCGTTTTCGTATCACGACTGTAGCGCGAAGGCGCATTTTCGTTGTGCTACATAAAGTAAAGGGGAATCCCTTTGGGTACGGCGAGATTTATGGCTCATCGTCGGCAAGTTTTAGATAGTTAATGTAGCTCCGGTGAGAGATCTCATCGGTAAAGAAATCGGTTGAGATGTTGGATCACGAAGATGTTGGATTCCTCGGGAAATTCAAGGGTGACAGAAAGATTGTAACGGGTGCGGATTCAATTGTCTGTAATTTATTTCTTTGTTATAGACTTTATAGATAAGGTCTAAAAGGTCTATGGTAGGTATCTACATTGATATGGAAAGTAAAACATAGAAACAAAGATAATTAAGTATTGCTTTTTTCAAATATTACGTATAAATTATAATTTTTTTTTTCGATATGAACGTACAGTTTTCATGTGCACGTATAAGTCTAAACAGTATCGTAAAAATCCTATATCTTCTGAAAAAAATAAATACCTTGTGCAGTATTCAATAAATTAATGGCTCTTAGTTTTTCGTCACGTTCAGAGGTAGGATGTTTAACCGCGCGTTCAATAATGGTTTGTACAAAATTATTTAGGCATAGAAAATTCATCAAATCAAAAAGAGATCCATGTTTGTGCAAAGTACACCCAAAGCAATTCAGAAAATTACTAAGGACTACATTTTATTAAATCCTTATCCTGTGATTAATCTTTATGATTAATTACTCATGTGTATTTATCAACATTTTTGAGAGAGAAAACGAAGATGTGTATATCACGTGCACACGTGCGGGAAGGGAAGAGGATATAAGTACACAGTACAATACGATCTAAAATCGATTGAGCAGTCGCACATGAAGAACATGATTGTTTTATTTCACATGTGTCATTAACATGCTATATTAATTCAACTCGATTATTAATTCTTTTTCATATTGTCTCACTGATGAAAATTTAAAGGAGTCTGAAATCTGATGATTGTTTCGAACTAAAAAACAGACATACTAAATTACTTATTTTCGATCCACAATCTGCATTGTATCGTGTATGCTGAAGAATGTCAATTCGAACAATTTATGTGATTTTTACGTTTTTTTTTATATTTTCCACTTTTTTTATAAAAAATATATTCCAAAAAATTGTGTGTTTACGAATTGCACATATATTTTAGAATATCATCGACATCAGTTCTGGTAACAGTATTTTAAACCTGCGTCGATACAGTTAATTGCGCACCGTTCTTAGTTAATCTCTGCACCAAGTCCTTGGGTTCACTGCCAATTATAATGTTCGATCGCGACGTCATGGTGGTAGTGGAAGTCTTGCTGAAGAGTAATCCTCTTTCTCCTTCCTCGTCATCGAGCTCCAATCTGGACTGTCTTGGACTCAGCCGATTGGACTGTAATCTGTTAGCGTTAGCGTGATTCTGCCGTGGAAATGTGCTATTCTCGTTAACGAGCAGCGCATTCATGTCCCTACCAGTCACGCAGGTACACGCCTTCAGGAAACTCTTCTTGAAGTTGTCACTCAAAAAAGCGTATAGAATCGGGTTCATCGCGCTGTTACTGTAACTGAGGAAACCGGCTAACAGAAAGATCGCAATGCTGATTTTGGTCTGGCACTGTCCCGGCGGGGTGAATATCAGCGCCAATTGGGTGACCCAGTAGGGTAACCAGCAAAATACATATACGGTAATCACTGTTAAGACCAGCTTGGTAACTTTTTGATGCGACCGCTTCTTCTGCTTCGATTTGTTCTTGAGACCTACTGTTCGTAATTTTTTTATTACCAAGTAATAGAAGATCAGAATGAATGTCAAGGGAAGAACGAAGCCTAAGATAAAATTATAAAGAATAAAGGCAGTCTGGCCGCCGCGATCATTTGGCCAGAAAATGTTACAGCTGGCATAACCATTCTTGTTTTCCATAGTGTTCGCATAAAGAAAGACCGGTATCATGAAGAGAATACTAGCGGTCCAGGCGGTAAACGAAATTACCTTCGAGATGAAAGGCGTGCGTATCTTCGGGGCCGAGATCGGATGGCACACAGCGACATAGCGGTCGGCGCTCATGATGAGTAGAAAAATACTGCTAGTGAATTGATTGATACTCGTAGTGGTCATGTATGCCTTGCACATGAATTTACCGAAGACCCAACTACGCAGGTCTATCGTCGTCACTAAGAACGGTATACCGATCAGAAAGCACTGGTCCGCGATTGCTAAGTTCACTATATACATATTCGTGACGGTCTGCATCTTTGAGAAGCGCAGAACGACGTAAATGACCAGAGAATTCCCGAGGAGTCCAATGATGAATACGATAGAGTAGATGATCTGATTGACCAGACCAACAATTGACAAGTTGACATCGCAATTCATGACGGTGTCGTTGCCCATTGAATTATTCTGTGTTAAGTTGTATTCAAATGTTAAGTTATCATAATCAATTGTTAAGTTCTCGTATCCATCCATGTTCATCGTTATCTCCATTATTATACAAAGTAATAGAATCTGAAACACACGCAAGAAAAAATACAATTGGTATGCTATACTGTGATAATAAGTTGCTTAAAAGATACCTCACATCGCACAAAATATTTCAGAAATATTTCCGAAATATTTAATTGCAAGTTTTAAAATATTTTAGAAATTTTTATAAAATATTTTGTAAAAAATTCTTTATACATTTTTGAAAACATTTCTTGAAACATATTTGAAATATTTAAAAATATTTTATGGAAGATTTGTGTAATAGAGATATTTCTTATAATAGATATTTATAAAATATTTTATAAATGTTTACGTAATATTTCTGAAATATAGATTTTATTGAAATCTTCTAAAAAATAATTTGCAAGAAATATTTCATGCTGTGTGAATATTATATCCGAAAATAATGGTTTATTTATACTAAAAAATGCTCGCTACTCTTCAATTTTCTGTTTAAAGAGAAATAATTAAATATTTACCGCAGGAAGAAGAGATTAAAAATATTAACGCTGTAATAAGTATCATGTTTCTAATTATTTGATCTTTCAAAACAAAAACAATTTATATTTGATATTAATGAAATATTAATGAAATTTGATATTAATGAAACGTACGATAACGTTAAGCCTGGATAAGGTCTTTACGAAGAATTATGAATTTACGACGATCATATTCTCGATGATTTCTTTAGGAAAAAGAGCAAGATTTTATATAGCTGTTTGAAATAACCATCGAGTAAAAACGGAAGTTTTCTGCATGATAAAAACAGCTTGTAAAATCAAATAGGGCATTTTACTTTCAAAGTGGGGCATAAGCCAGCCGCAAAATAGCGATCAAACAATTCATATCGCGATTTATTCGCTGCGAATACAAATCTGAACTATCTCTCCCATTGAACAATACGGTATTTTACGAGTCGACAAAAGTTTTGGATGCTGCTATTCAGATCGGATTCAATCATACCGATTTGTTAGGAACATTGTTTGTTAGGATATATCGCATGTTATGTATTGTTATATATTGTTTTATTGATATTACGATATTGAAATCCAGGTGTTAGAAATGTTGGAAATAAACGTGTGCGATTTTTCTGATGTTTATACACAGAGTTGTTACAAATCGGAAATAAATCCTTCAATGTAGACTCGCGAATATGGTAAAAAAGATTATATATACATGTTGAAATAAAACAAAAACTCGTTGCAGAAAATCGTTATGACCTCCTTTACACTGTAATGAATTCTGATTGATGTATCATTAACCGGCATTGGCATGTATATTCGTTAAAGCCTTTTGACACTGTTCTATAGGATATTTTCCAGGAACATTTCTATTTTGCTCCATTAAAAAGCATGAATTAGCAATGTAAAATACTTTTCCGCCATATTATGTACAATATAAAATTTCGATTGTATGTATTTAGTGTGTGTACAATTTAAGATAAAAATTTATTATTAGAGAGTATTTTATTAAGATAAGATTTACAAATTTATGCTATAAAATTATAATATATAAAACTATAAATTACGCTATAAAACTATACTGTAATATATTTTTCAATATTGTATAGATACAATACACTTCCAAATATTTCTCTTTGGACAAAGCGTAAACAAAATTCGATTTTTTACATAGGTAAATCAGTTATTTTGTGTATTTATAAAAAATATGCGAAACGTTTTTTTAATATTACATTCACAAGATTTTTTTCATCATCAGCAAGTCATATTCCGGGCAAATATAAAAAAAGAAATCCCAAATGAAAATAGGATGTGAATTAATATAGTCAAATATACATTATGTACGATATGATGGCTATATAGCTTGTATTATTAAGATATATAAATCTCTCGGCGAAATTTTATTTATTAACTCGTGGCAGATAATGGAAACCAAGCAGAAATTAATTTTTCAATTAAAATTTTTAATTTTAACTAAAGCTTAATTGTGACTACTCTTTCGGTAGGAGAAAAGTACATCTGTGATTAAGAATTGACGTGAAATTAATTGGTTTCTTTTATATCTTCTAAACTAAAGACCATTATTAAAACATGGCGTTTATTATTTGATCAGTTTAAACGATAACTTCTTAAAAAAATACGTAATCAATTTTTTTTTTAATAAAACGATATTCTGGAATTATAAAATATCATACGTTTAATTTAAATTTAATTATTAAATAAAATAATTTTGCGAGTGTGAGCTGTGTGTAAATTTCTTTAACATAGTCTTCATGTATTTCTGTACTTATATAAATTTATCTATATCAGTTTTTTAAATTAATAGGGGAACAATATATATATATATATATATACATATGTATTTATTAAATAAAATATTTTTGCTATTTTTTCGTTCTCTTGATGAACTTCATATAATTAAGTGTTCACGATTATCGATTGCGTGATAGCGGAACGTTTGATTGATGTGGCAATCATAATCACCACATGTCAAATGTCAATGAATCAAATTACACACTTTTTACTAGATATGACGTGTTAATTTTTTTTCAGCTCTCTGGTAATTTTAATCAATTATTTATCGCATGAGTGCGAGGCATATATGAGTACATAAAAGCTGTAAATGGCTTTTACCCGTTGTTTCGCGTTCGCGCCTCGGTATATCTTGTGATGCGAACGATATTACGCCGATTAAAATTGCACGAGTGGCGGTCGGAGAGGATATAAAAGCAGAGAGAGAAAAAAAAAGGTTCTTCGATAACGCGCGTATTGACGCGGTGGACCGAGCCACGACCGGGAGAGTAGAGTACCGCGAATCTCATTTTAATGGTGCGCAACAGATGGGTGTCATGAATGACAAATGTTTGGTTGAATTTCGATCGGTCAGCTCGGCAAATACATCTCGACTATTTTTCACAGAGAGGCAGAAAATAACACGTAGGTCGACAGGACTATGTGAAATAAGGGTGGAAGGAGGGGACAGGGGAAAGGAAAGGCTCACAGCAGGAGAAACTAATTACCTTCTTACTCGGATATGGCGGAGACTGGAAAGAAGAACTCGATTAAGCGAATGTGCAAGATATCTTGTAGTCGTACTTGGGTACACGATCCTTGAAGCGATCGAGTAGACTATTTCCAGCGGGAAATAAATTTTCTTATATAAATAACGGTAAATGAGAACTGTTGCGTGAAATGACAGATGCACCGAAATAGCAAGGATTCAAGGATACTCCTGTAAGAAGCGAAGAGGTAAAGGAAATTTTAATAAAAAGAGAAACAGACACGTATATATAAAACCATGAGAAACATTTTATTTATTTTATAATTATCATTTACTTAATTCATTTCAAAATAATTTTGATCTTGCTTGTGCATCTCATCAGGATATCACTTTGTTATACAATGTGATTTAATTGATTTGATTGATAATGTACGAATATTCCAATATCCGCGTCGTAAATCTTTCTGTACCTATTGGAAAATTTATAACAAGTGTCTCCGCAATATATACATATGTGTTTATTTGTAATTACATATTTTAATTAATATGCACATTAATCATATCATTCGCTCATTGGAGCGCTACCGAAATTTTCATACTTAAACAATATGTACCTATGTTGATAAACGATTAGTACAATTATATAATTTTGTTGTATGCTACATCAGAAATTGTGTGCGCGAGCCCGCAACATTTCACATGCAAAATGTAATATTTGTCAAATTAATCGTATCGGCCGCTTGAATTCTCTTTGTTATGCCGAGAAATATCATTCCCGTATTCGCACTTTGAACGTGAATCCCATGTTCAATGAGCAACCCAATTTGCTAGGTCACGTTTACGTGTGTTTCGTGAGATAGCGCGTTTGGGAAATTTTCACAAAATTACGAGATATTGATTTGAATAACGGACACGCGACATAATAAAGCATTGTGGAAGTTCGGAAATCACGTCGCACGATGAGTTGTCCAAAAGCGCAGACAATCAAGCGTCGTATCCATCAGGATAAGACACGGACGCATGTCGATTGAATAAACGAATAAAGAAAAATTAATGATCCTTCTCTAAAAAAAAATCGTAATTATAAAAATAAGAGGCTCGTATTAACACAAAGTACTTGATAAAACAACAGAAAATTTTTTACATCTCGTTGATCTGATCAATTTATTTGAAATAATCTAGCCTCGCAAGATAATTATGGCAAAATACGAGTTTCTTTTTCAGACAAAGAAAGATTGTCTACTCCAAGCTTATTAAATTCCAACGTATCTCTTCCACTATTCACTCGCCGTTGTTTTCCACGCTTTTATGTTTTTGAACTCTATTAACCTTCTCTTTTAAACCTTCCCACTTAGCCCCCGTTTCGCAGCCGTGCAGTTTCTTGAGGTGCGAGCGTATGTCGCTTCGCGAGATTGCGGGATTCGCCGCAAAGAATATCCGAGAAACGATTTAATTAATTCCGCGCGGCCTTGGTTTTAAGGGATGAAATGAATTGGGACGAGAGGATAAATGCGGATATGGGAGCGAGAAGAAATTTTCTTGGGAATTTCGCAACGTAATTCGCCTGCGTACGATTCAGCGCAGTCTTTTTAATGAGTTATTCAGAATGGCTTGAATTGTAACGCGACTTGAAAGAAGAGTGGCAACTTCGAGAAATAAGATGTGCGGATATAAGAGAGCCGTTATACATGATGATTTGCGAAGTTTTATTCTCGTTCATGGAAAATATTCCCAGAAATATTTCCTGCAAAATTTCCTTATAAACTCACAGTTGATTTCCAATAGTTACAGAGCAACAGTAGATTTTTGGAACGCTTTAACTCTTGGTCTTCCAGGATGCCAGATCTAACACCTTTATTGAACATAGGATGAAGGATTGTGTATCAGACATAGATACAAATACATAGTGTTGCACTTGTATTTTGAACGCTGCAGCGATAATCACGAATAAACAAATGGAGCTATGAAAGTGCTAAATGTCGTATAATGCAAAATTAATTAAAAAAGAAATTATGCTTTGTCAGTCGTGCGTGCGTGTGTGTGTGTGTGTAATACATGTCTTTGTAATATTTCATTTAATTATGAATATTAATTATAAATATTTTACGACCACGCACAACGCGAGATTTTTTAATAACTGTATAATTAACATATTATTACCTAATAAAAATTAACATGATTTAATAAGTAACGAGCGCTTTTTTTTAATAAGCGTGTACAAGATATAGACAAGATATATGCACACATCTTACTGAAATTTCTGCATTTATGTTCATAGTGCTATAACGTCAGTATCTAACCGTGTGTGCTGCAGATTCGCGGAGAAGATTATTTTTTATGGAAAAACTTGGTTGGTGCTTCGCAATTTTCGATATTGATCTGACCCTCGGGACATACTTGGGTACAAAAGTTTGAATCGCTTTAATTCTTGGTTACATGTATGAATAATCTTTCCATTGTTGCCGAAGCATCGTTTCTTTCTCAGTAAGATGAAGAACGCACAGAAAAACAGCATGACAGGCAAGTGTAATTGAGCAATCGCGATGTGTTTACTTGCTCATTCAAAGTGAATCACTGATAGTATCGAGAGGAATAAGCTGCGAATCTCTAATCAAGAATAGCATCCTCTGCGATTACACGTTGTAGAAGATTGGACTCGATCGTTAGACAACAATCGTTTACTTGACTGACAATGAGACATATTTAATTAGAATACAATTTTAATTTCACACAGATTTTGCGAGAAAAACGCTAACGCAGTTTCTTAACTTTCTCTTTCTCTTTCTATTATTTTATCGAGAGGTTTTAAATAAATTTTACCATTTTGTCGAAAATGGCTCAGTTCTCTGCAGACTGCAACCCTCTTTAGATTGATGATATTGTTTTATCGCCGTTGACGTCACGGTTGTTCGAGGCGGTTGAGATGTTTGGAAGCTTTTAAAGTGCCAGGCGGTGATAAGAAAACTATCGAGCTAAGTTACGCGTGGAGATACCGTATTCCAGCGTAGACAATTTGTCGCGAAAGAAGTTACGATAAGCACGTATCGACAAGATGCGACCGCTGTGCCGGAATTCGGCAGGAACGGTTGTTCCCGCATGAGTTTCCGCGAGCGAACACAGTCCGGGAGTAGAATTTAGTGCAACCACGTTTCTATGGCTCCTCAGACGATAGTAAGCCGTTTTACGATTATTGCTGGATTATACGTAAACGCGCTTTGCATACGATTCCACATGTATTCGTACACAACTCGTGCTGATTTCACGAATATTCCTCATCCACATCCAGCTTTGTCGTGCCTAACGACGTTGAGTAGATACTTTTGCTTCTAGTTGTTAGAATCGCAATGTACTACGTTACTAAATACGTAAGCAATTAACAGTAATAGGAATTATCCGGATTGCATTTTGAACGTGTGTGTCTATGTAACGTTTTTCTCGTAAAAAGCAGTAGCAGAAACGAAATGGAGCATTAAATGGCATTAGTTTTATAAGTACAAAAAAATAGAAATAAAACATTTGTAGTGTTTTTAAATAATTATTGTCTAAATATTTGTTAAATAATTATCACTCAAACATTTTCCAGACACTTATTATTAAACACAAATGCAAGTGCATGTATTTGTATTTTTGTTAAATAACAGACAAATTTTGTGAAAGATAATCACAGGACTTAGTCTCATAATTAAGAAATACAAGGATATGTTTTCACGTTTCGCGTGATGATTTTCTCATTTATAGATGACATCCATTCCGGAGGAGTTAGCTCGGGAACTTTCCACGTTGCTGTTTATGTGTTCAAGTTCCACAATGACATTTCGCAATACGACTTCGTGTACGGGATTACTTTGTGCGGAGTTGCGGCGTAACGGAGTCGATTTATTCTCGACAATTCGGCCTACAGTCACCTCGTGGGAAGGAGAGAAGTGTCAACTCTATCGTTTCGTTGCCTCTATCCACGTTTAAAATACGATCGATCGATTTGAAATTCCTTATCAATGTCAGATTGGAGAGTCGCGGCCAGCTACGCCAGTTGGATTTATGCGTGACAGCTTTAAGAGCTTCGTGAACGCAAGCGGAATGACGGAATCTCGATTAAGAAACGATTTGCTGCGGTTTCGATACCCGACAAACTCGGATGGAACGCATCCGATAATACGAGATATTTCTCGCGCGTATCAGGAGATAGAATAATAGAATGTCATTTCTTCCGGTGAGACTACGTGCAGCATACAAAGAGAAAAACGAGATAATCGAAAAAGCAGGATACGAGAAAAGAAAATATTTTTTTCTCTCTCTCTCTTTTTCCATTTTTTACTCTTCCAAAGCTGTGAAAGAGAGAAACGCTCGATGCAGCTCGTCAGAGATTAAAAGCGCTTATCGAAGGATGTTGTTTGCAGTTGCAAACATGCGCTTGCAATTTTGACCTATATTTTCAGTTTCGTGGCTGTTAATACCAGATACATCTCTATCAGAATAAACACGTGTAAACATTTCGCTCGAGATTGACCATGTTGATAAAACATTTTTATCTTTTACATACATATACAGGATTTAATTGAGAAAAATATAGTATAGTTAATTTGGAATGAATTAATGTCTCTCTTGAATAAAATACCTATTCATGATATTTCACTATCAAAATTTGATCGATTTTGTCACATTGTTTATTCGATTAGAAAGCATTTTACTCTTGGGATTCTATTCTTGTCTGGCATAACACGAAATCTAGAGCTTTTCAAATAAGTCAAGTATTGTCCTTTTTATCGCTCGTTTAAAAAAATATATACTATTCAGACAAAATTTATCCTATTTCGAACATAATATTGACTCAATTTTTTTAATATATCACATTCAACCAGTTAAATTGCTCGGATGCTCGAATTGTGTTTCGAATATTTTAGTATATGTTCAAAATATTGTTTTACGGCCTTAATCATGATGTGAATCTGTCGTAGAATCTTTACGCATTCTTTTGCCGCTATTGAGTATCCAGAAGAATATAAAAGTGCTATTTTAAAAAGCTATCTTCCTAAGAGCGTAAAACGCCGATGGCGAAGATGTGTGAGGAGATGATGATGCAAATAGACCATGCGAGTGCTTGAACGCGGCACACCGTGTCATTTTGCGTTATATAAGCGATGGGTCCTACCATTGTGGAAAAATAACAAGGCGGAAGAAAAATGACAAAAAATATATAGGACAATATTTCGGGATGTTCCCGGAGTGTGACGAGGTAAAGAAATATGACTATAAAGTTGCTAAAATCTAATAGTAAACGTACTAATAACAAGAAAGATATTGCTCGATCGACTATGCACGTGGGCATCCGAAGTATCTCACCGATACCTTGAAGTTATCAGAATATCAGAGATTAACAAACTTTTTGACTTAATTTCATTCTCAATACGCAAATTAATTACTAGATTAGAATTACTTCATTGAACGTTCGACTTATGTAGCAACGATTACATATGTTGCACGGAATATTTTATAACAAGTTTGGCTACTGATAAATTCCTGAAAATTTGCGTGCTATTCTTTATCCCACGGCTAGCGGCCGTTGTCTGATTACAGAGCCTGATAAATAAGCGATTTGTCTCTGGGACATATACCTAAAATACTATTCTAGCTTTGTTAAACAAATAATGTATGTCTTCATCTTCTATTTATTTAAATTCAATATTATGCGTTTATATTTAATACGATGCTAGCAATGTGATTCCATACAATCGATACGCGAAATTTCGAATCCAACAGTCTCCAATGTGAATACATGTGCGTAGCGGATGTCGAGAGTTGCTATGTATACATTTTCCGTTTAATGAAAAGGAGTATACCGCTCATTATACAGCAATTCACAATCAATGAGAGGAAATCAATAACATTTTCGCGGCTTTGACAGAGGGAATCTCTCATGAATTTTTTTCCTGTTAAAAGCTTTCAACGGTCTCTATGGACTTTCAATCTTGTTAAAATAGCATTTAACTAAATTACCTTCCAGTATTGATGAAGTATATGTATGTACATTAAAATGTGCTATGTCATATCGCGCGAGTGTTGAAGAGTAATTCAGGATGATCTTTTCCTGCAGTGTGCTCGACATACTACTTATCATTAGATGAGTTCTCATATTGATTGATGACACAACAATTAATCCTCCTCTCAGTTTAAGATTGAAGGATGCGAATAAATGTGCAGAAATGCCATTGCCATTTGGCTAGAATCGCTCAGAACGAAAATTGTATATGATGATTTTAATGTAAATGTATATAACATCATCATTTGTATATCACTAAATATGGACACTATATAACTACATTTGATACAATTAATGATAAAATTGCATTTAATTGTTCAATACCTTTTATTCTTGATGATTGAAATAAAACATTTCGACGTATTGTATATATGTATTTTTATACGTTCGAATAACAGGTATATTTTTTTTATAGACCGACATAAAAGAATGTTAAAAGTTTGTGTACAATAAAGAAATTGAAAGAAAAAAGAGAAAAATGTATGTATGTGTAAAAATAGAAACAATAAAAGATATATCCATAGAGAAGTCTCTTCTAGCACTGTATTTGACATTTCATACTTGTCACTCAGTGTTTTATTCGAAAAAAATTTATGAAAACGTTTAACTTTTCTATAAAACAAAATAAATGATATTTCGAAAAAATATATAACTATGTCCATGGTAACCATAGATTCAACAGTATTCCCATAACGTGAAAACAATGCTTTTTTAAATCTTTTTTAACTCAAATATTTTATCCTCAGATTTTTTTATCATACTGTCACTCAAATAAATACATTCCATGTATCTAAATTCACTCAAATTTACAATTAAATTTTATACGACTTTCCTAGTTATCTGTGTACATATTGTTATGCAAATATTAAATATAATTTTTAGAAGAATTGAATCAACAGAAAAAGCCTACGAGCATCATTTTCGATTTTAAATTACTTTGCTCGCATCAAATTTAAAATGGCATTCGCGAAAAAAATATGATGTCTGACGTCGCCGAATTTTCAAATTGCTAATTTTCGTCCTCTCATTCGTCCTCATTATCTTTGATTCGAGAGATAATATAAGAGATAATATGACTGCAAGATACATATAGCGCGAGCGCGCGTCCGGACTGCGCGATATTTTCCAGCGCATCCCTTACATTGACATTGTTGACATTGTCATACAATGCTCCATGAAAGTGACTGATATTATATGAAGAAGAAAAGACTGGAGAAATGAGCGCGGCGCGAAGAATGGATGAGTAATCAATGCTGTTAGCGACGATGATAATAACGATGCAGCAAAATATATGATCGAGAAAATCGCTTGGCTTCTTGCCAGTCGCGCAAACGCGACAATAAAGTTTTATTAGATCGAGAAACAGCTTTCATCTCCCGACCGTCTGTACTTTGGATGAAGTAGCGGTATTTGATAAACGCACAGTGAAACTTTGTGATCCAATTTTACTTGTACCAACACTATAACTACATTAAACAAAATTTGTCATCTTATTTTCCTAACACAGAAATGATATTACTCTGATATTTATACAGGTGTCATATGAGATATGAGTGTCTCCGAAAATAATATGATGTTCATAAATAATTAATGAAAGCAGATTATAGAAAGGAGAAAAGAAGAGAAAAAGAGAGGAAAAAGAATCTTTTGAAGCTAAATTCAGGAGTAAATTAAATCAGATTTGTCACGAATACATGGAAAATTATCTCACTAGATTCTTAACAACCAAAAATCTCGCATAAATAGTACATTTTATGCGATATAATATATATATATATATATAAAATATACAATTATACATATAATAATACATTATTCGTAAATAATTAGAAGTAAGTTAGCGGATAAAGTTGCAAAATATCATCATAAATTATAATTATGTAGTTATAGCAAATAATTATTTATAAATCTAATTTTCATTATTTATGTTAATACATTTTGATGTACAATATACAGTTTCATAAAACAGTGTATTAATTATTCTAATTGATTGCAATCACTTATTACCGTCAAAAGAAAAAACACATTTGATTAAGAACGCGTAGTGAATATCTGTTAACAATAAAACTATTTTTGACAAAATCAAGGACAAAAAATTTTTATCATTTATTATTTAGCAATAAAATTTACTTGAAATAACGAGAGCCAAAAAATATTGTTATCTATTTTCTGCAAATATTGCATCTCGACCAATTACCACTACATACAATATTTTCACCTCGTGAAAAAAATTTTTATGTCGAAAATTCGCCCCTTTATAGATAGCATGCGTTGTTATTTTCCTTTTACACTTATCTATGTGTGTCACAGCAAATTGATATTTTTTTCTTTTATAAATGTTTTAATTCTGCATCATATCTAACTATGATGGACTCGATTTTAAATTGCGAACAGCTGAAAGTGAAATAATTTTTAGCATCGTCCTAGTTCTGGTGAACGATAACGGTTCCAATTAAAATATCGTTATCGTGGCGGCATTAATTGGTTTTTTACGAAAAAGAAACAGAGACTACGTTTAATTGTTACAAATTAAATATATCTTTTTAATAAAGTTCTGACAATAAAAGTTCTGACACAATATGTATATAAATGTATATAATAAGATAAATCTATGTATTATTTATATTTTGTAACGATTTAATTATTAAACAGGTAGCTTATTAATAGCTCTTGAAAATTCAGCAAAAAGAAAACGGAACAGAAATCGCTACTGTCACATTTTATGGATTACGATTCTGTTTTAATTTCGCAAAAGGAATGCCCGCTGAAGGAGAGAATTTGGGAAAAAAATCTTGGATGAATTAATAATCTAATCGCGATTGGAAGTGTTTATCATACCGTTAATGTTCCGCGATATTCCCGGTTCGTCGAAATGAAAATGTACGTTAGCATTGCTGCATCTCGCGCGTTCGAATGTTTGTATATACACGTGGTGCACATCTCGCACAGATTCATCCGCGAAAATATGCGTACGTGTGCGTGCGTGTCGGGAAAGTGCGGAAGGAAATATCGTGGGTTACAGATTGTCACGCGGTTCTGTTTTCACGCCGCTCGTTTGCCGCGAGGCGAGGCGAGGTATAATGATAACAGCGCGACTACCAGGGCGCTTCCGGGATGATATACTAGATCGTGATCCGAGCTGTTGATTTTGCGGGGCGGTAACACGAGGAGCCTCCGTTTTCGCGGATTATCGGAAGCTACGCGCAAGCACGCGTTGGCTAAAACGCGATAGAGGGAGGAAGATTTATCGTGATTAATCAGCTTCGTATCAGCTAATGCATTAGCGCCTAATGAAGTACTTAAAATACCTGTAATTCTCGCCACATAGATGTATAAAAAAAAGGATAGAAGTATATACATGCATGCAGAATAACCTGTGCCATAGCTTCTATATAGTTTGGTAGCACTTTATACAAATTTGAAATATAGTGCGATATAACAGAAAAAAACATTGATAATGCCTCACTTTATGAGCAAAGCATGCTGAGATAATGCAAATCCGGCAAAACTCAAAGGAGCTTATTAACCGGCTTTATAATTATCTTCGTGAGAGAACAGTGCTTAAAGGAGAAAAGTGCTTAAGAAACGTGATGACGCTTAACTATTTTTTTTTACTGCACCCTTGTTATTTTCACTGTTTAATTAAAGGAAGAACAAGTAGAGAGTAATTATTTTTGCAAAAAGTTATTCCTGATTCCGTATGCTCACTGCATTTCGCAACGCACCTGTGTATCATAATAGAATTTTGCAACTTCACCGACTCAATATGAGATAAATAATACCACGTATTAATCAAGTTGTATGTTCCTCCGTGTTACGTTGGAAATTAACGATACTTTGTGAATATTATACAACGTACTTCAATGCGTATTTCTACGCGTGGAGTAACTCGAAACGCTTACACTGTGCCACAAGTTTAATAGAAAAGATCTTAATGCTGAATGCTGAATTCTGACAAATGCTTAATGAGTGATTTAGACATCCTAAAAGTGATTTCAATTTAAGCATTGAATAATTGCTATTTGCTATGTTTTCGCATGCTTTAGTCACGCAAATATTTTTGCGCAATATCAGTTCCATCTGGTTCATTACAGTATACATTTTTTTGTTATTACCTTTGTTACTGTTCTTATAATTATTTCTTCTCGCAATTATTTTTGTTGATTATAACAAGTCTCTCCAGCAAGTTAATTTTAACATAAAATCTATGTTAAACATAAAAAATTTTTATATAATAAAAGAAACTTAATATAAATGTTTATATTTAAACAGAACAAATATTATAATTATTTTTAATCAAATGTATTAACGATGTTTCTCACGATGCTTGGGAGATTCATATCAACTGGAATACTTTGGAATACATTACTGCTGTCGTTTATATTCATTACTGTCCCTCCTACACTTTATTGCTTTTCCGTTACAAACGTAATTTAGCTCGCACACGCGAACTCAATCGCGCGTATTTCTATGGGTTTAAGGAAAAAAATAATAGCACTAGTCATATCTCACTCAATTTATATCGCCAGTAATAAAAACGTGATATGAAGAGTAGAGGCAAAACTGCCATTTTATCACAGCGTTTCATCGCACAATGATTACGAAGGGACCTACTTATATGATATAAAAGATTATCTCAAATTTGACCAGATTTCCTGTCTTTAATATCTGAAACATCTAGATCATTTCGATAATTAATGCAATTATCTCCAATTATCGATTTCAGCAATATGCAGATGTAAAATCGCGCATGACTACAATGTTCCTGAAATATCCGCTCATCCTTCACATATACATATGATACGAACTTAATTATATATTCAGGTCATATCAAGTTCCTTAATATTTTCTTTTACATAAATAGACAAATTCTAATTTTATTTTGACAGAAAATATGAATTATTAAATATACGCTAGTAATTTATTATAGATGAACAAAATGTAAAAATAAAATATGTGTCACGTCCTGTTAAGTAAAAGATTAAATATATAATAATTAAGTATATGTATATAAAATAAAATTGAATGAATAAATTGGATTGAATGAATAAATTAGAACTTTATACGATGTTAAATAAATGTCGTATAAATCGATGCCAAATTTATTTTCCTTTTGTAAAGATTTTCCTAATAATTTGTTACGAATTACTGGTTGTTACAATACAAAAGTTTTTCGAAATATTATTTACAATATCTTTCTGTTTTTTTTAGTAATTGTTTATTAACTATATTTATTTTTTGGTTGTTTATAAAACGGACCAACGAAGTTACATCTATATCAGCTACATGAAATATCATCCCTGATATTTTGTAATAAAAGCTTTGTGATTCTAATTGAAAACATCAATGGAAAAGATTTACAATACGAGAATCCACCTATTGGTGGAAATTGGCATATCGTGCTTTTTCCACATTATTTTCGATAAATGTAATTGTCGGGCACGCCGTTTGCTGTCATTTACAATTTTGTACCTGTCTTTCAAACTCGTATTTTATATTAACGAAACAATTAAAACGCAATATAATTTATTGTTATAACAAAATGTATTTTCAATGATTTGTCGGAATGCTTTTAAATTGATGTCACAACCTTTCATTTTCCTCCGCCAATGTCAATTTATTATAATATTATGTAACTATATGAACAATTTTAAGTATTATAGAACATCGGGACCCAATTATTTCGGTACATGCAGTGACATACATTCATGCGCACGAAGAGGTTGCTAAATCAGCGTAATGATGTTAATAGTGTGCTTTATTACGATGTCAAAGATCAATGATTGATGAAGTTAAATGGTACTATAACGTATCATTTAATTTATAATGTATCATCTTCATCAATAAATTATATCAAAAATGATTTAAAGTTTTAATAAACGTCTTATCTTTTACTTACGATATCACGATAAATTGTATCACTGTCAACAATACCCTACACTTGTACACAATTTATGTTACGTGAGATAATATAATCTCTTTTTTTTATTTTTCTTCTTTTTCCGTAGTCTATTGTTATTTCCCAAAAGAGCGCTTGAATAAACCGCTCGTTCTTCATGTACCTGAGTGGATTAACAAAACATGCAGCTAAGTGCGAAATATGCGTAATAGAACAACGTGTTATACTGAAACTGTTATATGGCAAATTAGAGGATGATGCATCATCGGTAAACCTCTAGCGGGTAATGCACAAATATTAGCCTAATGCTTAGCAGTGTAATGGATCAATGATGTGGCCTAGCGTTCAAAGTTGCATATGTCTAACCGAATCCAACAACGCAGGCATTACTGCACTTAATGATCACTCGAGAACCGAACAACTCTCAAAAAAGACTATGTTGACTGTATCATCGTAATAGGATATAATTATACCATCTCTCTAACGAAGCGATTGACATTTTCTGACTCTTTCGTAAATATTTATTGACGCGAGATATGATAAAAAAGTCAATTAACACAATTTCTCCGCGACAACTCTACGTAGCGTAAGAAATTATCAATTAAAACAAGCTACCTCTAGCAGTTTGATATATTTGTATTGTTAGAAAAGTTCCAATGAGAGAAACTTAAAGCATGTCAATTGATAACTAATTACATCAAATTATTTTTATCGATTTAATAGTTATTGTAAATTGTTATAAGTTGGATAACACTTAAGATATATTTCTAAATTGATATCATTAATTGATATTACTAACGAAATCGAATTAATCTAATAATTTAATAATAATTTAAATAATTTTTATTATGAACGTAAAGCATGATTATATTAATATTGAATCATTGGAAGACATCATGATCGTATCGATTTATTTTTAAGATAATATGAATATAGATATACAGAATATACTTATTTTATATGTTCTGTATAATAAAAATCTACTTTATAATCTAAAATTAAAAGATTAAATTCGAATTTTGTTTATTAAAATTAATTTAAATTCCTTATTAAAAATCTTCTAAAATTCCTAATTACTAATAACTTTAATTAATCAAATTTAGGCACACAAAAAAATATGAAAATTTTTATCGTATCACAAAGGAAGCTTCGCGAACAAAGAATATCTATACAATCAGATTATAGTGCTTTCACGCAAGTAAAAGTTCAGTAGCGTTTCTCGGTATATAAAACTTTCAGGGAATCTTATTCGCAACCTTTTAAACAATTTACACGAGTATTCCTCAAAGGGATGTTTGGACTGTACGTGCTTGTGTTTCTGTTACGCATTTGCTTGATGGCAGGACAGAAATTGAAACGCAGCAGCGAAACTAATAGACGACTGTCGACTGATGTGAAGCGTAGCGTAAAGTCGGTCAGCGAGGCTTCAAAGCGTTAATGCGGAGCGTTAATGCTCACTTTATTAGTCGGTAGTTAATTCTACCTATGACTTCGTTCCGCGATGCGGTTTGATCCTGATGTCATTACGCTGTTCACAAGTAGCTGAGCGAATATTGCACAAATGCGCGCAGGAAATTATTTCCCGGAATAACGCGGAAGCGGAGAAAGCGTTCCTTAATCATTATCCACCAATAACACACAAGCCAGTACAATTTTTCACTTCATTCATTTCCGGCTACATTTTATCTTGAAGATTTAAGTCGACAGACTGATGTCCAATTCTCCAATAGATTAATTTTAATCTAAAAAGTTTAACTTACTTTTTGTTTTTTTTTTCTAGAATTAATTAAACCAAAATTAAAGTTATTTTTTATTGGCAGAAATAGGCATTAGCCGTTTATTTGCGCTTGTAATTATTTTTTTATAACTGTGTTATATAATAATTAAGTATGAAACTTTTTCACGTCTAGTTACGTGCAGTTAGTTTAACACAAATTGAATAATTCTTTTCTATAATTTTAATAATTCATTTTTATTCGTGATAATTTTAAACATATAAATGTAAAAATTTTGATCGTTAAATAATAGTGACGATATTTTCAATAAAATGATTTATAGTGATAACTATATTTTTAATATAAAGTTTCACAGGTTAATACTTATCATGTAAATTTCAAATTTATATTGCAATATAATTATTTTTATGATTCGTAGAGCGTTAAATAATTATAATACTATTATAATAATTATAATAATAGAATCGTATTGTTATATCAGCAAGCTATATGCGTCTTTTATGAGCCAAATCGAAACAGCGTCAGTTATGTATCATGTACATACGTTTTCTTGAAATATTAATTAGGTAATTCAATCTCTTAATGTATTAATTATATATTTCATCTAACACGTTCGCACGGATTGAAGTAGTTTATTATAAATTTACAAGGATAGATTACACATACACACAAGTTTTCTCTAATAGAATATGTAATGGAGTAGCCAATCCACAAAAATAATAAATTCAATCATGTCATTGATCCATATCAAGATTGACGTAAAATTGTATGACATTAATACGTCTTTCTGTTAATGTCTCATTACGCATCAGCGGATTGCCATAAGCACTTGTTTGTTTTACTTTACTGTATTAGATTCTAGATTGGTGTTAGTAAACCTTCTATTGTAAGAGTTACGTCGTAAAGGGTCGATCTGCATCAGCGAGAGCTTTAATTGTGTAAGGCAGAGGCAAACGCATCTACAATAGTATGTATAGAAACCGCAGTCGCGTAGGGCTTGGGATGAGAAGCGACAGACTTAATCATAATCTCAGAATTAAGTCAATCCGGTAAACAAATCCTGATAATATGTACGTGCACGTGTATACGAGGATCAACCCTGAAAATCAGATCAATGTAATTACGCAAGTGAGTAATCCGTCTATTTTTCTTTAAACGCGAGCGCATCTCCTTCGTGCGTGCAATATATAGACTAGTATAATGTAATACAAGGAGAAAACAGGGAGTTTGGTCAATGACATGAATTGTTAAAAAAAATACAGCAACAAAGGCTTCATTAAGTGAACAAAGGAAGGCGAGTTTGAGGAGAAACCTTCTCTTTTTGAGTAAAGAGAAATAATCGTTTTTAATCTTCTTAAGTAATCGACATTCGACAACATCCATGAAATTTGTTGCAACGATCTATATGTAAAAATGTAATAACATTTCCCTATTTCAACGATCTTACGCGATACCGACTACATAAGTTGCACCATATGTCAAAACGTTGAAGGAAACGTATAACGTTCGTGTATCAATGATCTTCTGCGGAAGCGTCGATGATGATAAAACGACAGGAATTACGTTTTACAAATGTTAAACTTCCTCTCGAAATTTTTCGTAATCTATATAATGGTTAGGTTGAGTTGTATTCCAGAAAGAGCTAAAGTCACGAGTATCGAGTATTCGAGGAATGTGTGGAATGCGAAAAAGCCCAAGTGTCTCGAGGCGGTCCCGCAGGGAAGATTGAGCCGCACAATTCGTTAGGCCTAACGAACCCACGGACTCGAGTTTATTACTGCGAACATATACACACACACACGGACACACCACATACATCCATAACACTTTTCCAAATTACTTTTCTTAATTAACTATCTCCCAGTGAGAAATGATGATCGAAAAGACATCGAATTGATGACTTTTCAACGCAAAAGACATCGAATCGATATCGATTCGACATCGATTTGACCAACTATTTCTCACTGGGCTATCATTGTATTGTATTGTTGCATCACTCAATAGGTTTCTTTATTAAAACATTGTTATTATTATTATTAATGTTGCATCATTCGAAGTCTGTTATCATTATATCACTCGATTTTTATTTCCTATTTTTTTACATGTTTGCCATTGCCAGTTTAAATCGCAAAACATAATAATAATAATAATAAAAAGAAGTTTTGAGAGACAGAGTGGTTCGAGAACCATCGAGACTTTTACGAGATTTATATACTTCGGCTTTTTCACTTTTTTCTTCTTGTTTCTGGTTGGCCACGCGACATTTCCGATAAAACAACGTTCGAGCCAGATATTAACTCTACGCGTTGCGCAACCACGGCTGATTTAGGGGATGCTACGGCTCGTGGGATGAGCAACCGTCATGCTACGTTGGAACTCGTATTTGGCGAATTACCTTGATAATCTATGCCGCTCGTCGCTGTAAATATGTCACACAATGCTTTCCATGCTGCGTATGTTTCGTGCATGGATAAACCTCTCACATGAGAAATGAGACGTAAATTGAATCGTACAAGTCATTGTAACGGCAAGACAAAAGGTATCTCGTCCTTGTGATATTTGCACAGTATCAATGACGATATCGTGAAACACGCTTTTTTACGAATAAACTTAAAAAGAGTAAAAATGTGATGAAAACTGACAGAGAGTTCCATATGAATGCATATATTTATCACGTTAATATTTACGCTAGAACGTGAAATAAACTTTCCAACATCCGTCTTGTCTAGCAGAAGAAAACATTAAGAAATGTACAAAGATGAAATTTAGGGTATATCCAGACAAATTTGCATAGCTCACAAACATATGCATAAGGAACTTGATTGGTTCATAAGCATATGCATAAGGAAATAGATCAATTCATTCCCTTATGCATATTGCTTATGTACTTATGCAACTTTCCAAAATGTGAATTGTAAAGTGGCTATCATCGAAAAGACTTCGATATTTCTTAAATTTATATGTGTAATGAATACAATTTTATAGCTTAACAAAATAATAAATATTTTCGTAAGAGGTAAGCAACAGTCGCAGTGTGTGTGATCTTTTGCAGGTTCATTCGAGCGTGCTTTCACTTTCTGTATTTTAATCGAATATGCTTACGGCTTTAAGAAAAGCACTTAGCAGTGTTACTCTATAATATTCACAGATGCTACATGAGCATTATCGCGATTAGATCGATTATCCAGTTCATTTAAGGCTTAAACTAATTACTTCTAATATTATATTCAATTTAAATTTAGTGAATTCAATAAGACAAGTTATTTAAATTACTTCTTAAATATGATTAAAAACATTTACATATATATATATATATATA
>JAJVSH010000016.1:1813466-1842572 GCA_021460005.1 Tetramorium alpestre | reverse complement strand
TGTGTGTGTGTGTGTGTGTGTGTGTGTGTGTGTGTGTGTGTGTTTGCGTGTGTGTAACAAATTGTCTCGATATATCAAAACATTCTCGACCAATCATCCCTTGGTTGACAGTTGTCGATATTTCTCACAGTTATCTCGCCTTTCCGAATAAACGTTCGGAAAAGTATTATGTAAAAAGAAAAAAATTTTGTTTGTAATGAGATGAAAATGAGAGTATCAATTGGAAATACTAATCAAGTGATGTAGTTGATTATAAGCATTCAAATTCCCCTAAAAGCGACCATTGGAGTACTTATATCTTTGAAGATATAATCTTTGTTGTTATGTTATCAAACTGTATAATCAGCCTTAGATTATAATAGCATCTAAGAGCTCTCATGTGCGCATAACACTCAACCACTCGGAAAATTAGGTATTATAGAAGCTTAAAGTCTACTATACGAAGATAACTTCTATTACATTATCTCAGTATTAATGATAATTTCGTGAAATTTTCCATCTGTTATAAGTGATATAGCAAATGCAAACTAAATAAATCTGTACGAAACTGTTACATCACCATACTATTTCAAAAATAAATATATAACAAATAGCGTTAATGATAAATATGAATTATAAAAAATATCTTATTCTTAGAAATCAAATATTTTTTTAATTTAGTAATGTAAATAAAATTGTTATGAGCAGCAAAATGCTATAATTTAAACTACATTAACTTTTACAATTACTGACTTTCCTTTAATAATTTAAAAATTCATTAAAGAAATTTAATAATAATGTTTTTTAACATTTAACTTTAATATTATAAACAATAATAAATTTAATATTTAACAATAAATTCCTATTAATATCATAATGGTCGATTACATGTAGCGAGAAATTTAATTTATTAACTTGCACAATTTTGTAGATAGAGATAACACTATAAATATCGTAATAAACATAAGTTATAACATTCGTGTTACTGATCTCGCCATTATTGTATGTACCCTAACGTATAATTAGCAACTTCCACGAACGTCACGAATTCAAGCTACATTTAATCAGACGAGCAAATTGGATTCATTATTCCTCGTTAAGAATTTTTGGCCGAAGATTAAGCAACAAAATTACGTATAATCCTCTCAATGATCCTATTGTTCATGAAGTGATTAATCTTAAAAACTCTTGGTAACGGTAGAAAACTTAAATTGTTTGCAAAGATTCTGAGGGTCTCAGACGGAATGTGTTTCTTGCAGCGATATATTTTAACCAACTTAAAGAAGAAAGCGGGCGTTTCGGTTTTCTCGAAGCTCACAAAGTATCGATCTTTCCGTTTAGACGTGACAAGAAGTCAATGCTCTGTGCTGATGGAAAGGACTGCGGCTTGAAAACACGGCCGGACTAATGAAATTGCTTGGTGCGAATCTTGATGATAATTAAGTGAGAAATATTAACTTCCACTTGCTATTCCTGCCTTCATAAAATTATAAAGACTGTAGCATCATTGCTAATTAACCATCTATTATTTTAAAATTTTACGAAGAAAAATAAGAAATTGATAAAAACAAATAAAGACATTTTAAGATAAAAAAAAGTGTACAATTGTAGAAGATACGAAATAATTTAAACATTATTAAAGCTATGAATAATTTAGTCACGACACAGTATTGCGTTCCGCGATATTATTCTTTTCCCGTAATGCCTCTTATATCAAATTATATCTTATACATACTTTATCTTTATGACGTGCACGTATAAACTACGTTTATTCAGATTTATACATGTAGTTTTATCATTTTATGATAAACGCGTCGTTATTGCGTGTCGCGTATTAAAACATAGTTTATTTCAGCAATGCCTAATTTATAAAGAGTATACTGCGATTTATACATTTTGTACCCGTAAATTTCGCGTTTTACAGTGATTGTAGAGCAATGCAGAAATTCCAAAACAGAAAATATCTAGAAATATCTCTCTCTTTTTATTATTATCATACGTTATCTGTGGTATTCTATCATCGATAAGAGAAGTAGAATTATATGAAAAGCAATGGAAGGGTACATTCGTGCAGCATCAAAGAAGACACATTGAATGTGTTCTCTTGAAACTCTTTTCTGCGAGATGTAAGAAGCGTTTGCCGTTTTGTAACCTTGCCAACTTCTGTGAGAGAACTTTAGCATCTCGCGACAATCGTGAATATAAACTCACGTGTTTTTAATGCCGTAAAACCGATTACGAGCAGATGAAAGTCGAAATCCGCCTATAATAAATAAAAATTAATAAAAAAATTCTCTTTTTCACAATCTATTTTGGCTCAAAACCCTTTTCAACCAAATAAAAAAGATGAACTCAATGGCGGCTGAATTTTCTGTACACACATACAATACACCTTGGCCTAAAATAATCGTATCTGTGCAAACAACGCCAATTACGCCAATAACGGGTTCATGCTCTTCTAACGGCAGGTAAGTGAAACTTTTCCCAGGAAAGAGAGATGACGTAGGAACGCGCCACCGAAGTTGTGCTATCAGCGGAAGCATGCAAATAGCGGAAAGTTACTGCACACTGATCACGATTAGACGTGAATAATTTCCGGATATCTATTCGTCCATCTCTCTTTCCACGCAACGTATCGATAAGACGTGCCCTATTTACCTTACGGAGAATTGCATTGGAGATTGGGTAATGTACGGCACAAGATTAAACGAAATAACCTGATTTATATTTAAATCAGAACGATTCTACGAATAATTCCCGTTCTTTGTTTCCCTCAAAACGTTTGTTTTGAAGAATTTTCAATTTCGATAAAAACAAAGTCGCATTACGCGATTAAAGATCGTAAGTGATTCTAGAAGAGAGCACGTCTTTCCGTAATGCACACATTTTATTACGAAAACGTCAACTTTAGCGGGGAGCCTAGCCATACGTTTCGAGCGCGAGAAGAAATTAAACTACCCTTTGCGAGGAAGATATTGTCATGATACACGGGGCGAGATGACAGGTAAAAAGCTGCCAAGAGGATGCTCCGTCGCCGGATGGTTTCCCGACCACAACAGCCGTGGGAATTACCCGGAAATGCGTGGTCGAAAGTAGAGTGTGCAGCGAGGGTAAATTACCGGAAATTACCGTATTTTTTCCTGTTTTTTTTTTTCCGTCTAGGTTGAATTGCCTCTGGCTGGCTAACGCACCTAGTGCGCTAGTTTCCACGCCAGCTTTTATCCTCATTTTATAGACGGTCATTTTCTTTCTTTGCATTCACCATTGTAAAACGGAAGCGAGTTGGTGGTAACTGACCCGTTCTCTTCTACAATTTCCGTCGCTCAGATTTCCTAAGACGAGAGTTCGCCTGTACAAGTTTTCGCTTCACGTTAGATCGATTTAACACCGTAAAGATTGCTTATTTTGTTGGACGGTAAATATTGAATGTTTAAAATGCGTTAAATTCTCTAAAGTCAGTATAAAAAAATAAATTGCCATAAAATAATTAGAATTGTATGAATTTTGTGTATCAGATCTGACAAGAAATTATGTTTCTGTCCAATATCGTAACAACTCTAAATTCTTTGCTAAAATGTGCACTTTAAATTATTACGTGCTGCATAATTACACCTTCATGTAATTACACGATTTTTTTATGTACATTTAAAATGCTTTCTGCTTTTTTTGTCTGTTATGCAAAAGAGCAATATAGCAGTGAGAATTTTTAATGTTATGTAAACTCGTAAAGAGTAAGTAGATAAATCTCACATTTAGAGTTGTATAAAATATTTTTTGCCATCTTCTTTTGATTTGAAAACCTTACAAGAGAAAAGAGGAAAGCACACGCGTGAGATAAAAGATTAACATCGCAGCAGTATATGCAATCTCCGCTGCATAATAATACATTCTCGCAAAAAGCTTGCGCTACGTGAGCAAAATTTGAGACACGCAGCACTTTTATTAAATCTGCATGATTTTTAATAGCTTTACAGACATGCGTCAACTTTGCAAAAAAAGTTAACTTTGCTACATAATAAAATTACGTGTAGCAGTATTAGATTACGTATATAACTTTTTAGTGCAAAAGGTACTAGTGTCTTACGTGTTTGCGATAAACTTTTTTATTTTTATTAATAATTTATTAATCTTTCGGCATTAACAATTTTCAGCAAAAGAAAAAAATATATTTTTTCCTCAAAGTATCGTGAAGTGTAAATGTTATATAATTAATCACCGGCAGCTGATTTACTCTCGCGTAAGAAATCTTGACTAAAACGAGATTAATCTCAATAAATTTCTCTTAAAAGCGCAAAAGCTCTCCCAGATACCGCGTCCAATGGCAAATAATTACTGCTATCTAATATCTAGGTATATAAATGAGACAAGTGTCTTCATTATGGATACTCATCCATACTCTATATGCCAGAAATCGCATTCCCAACGCGAGGAGAAGGATCCATTTAATAGTATATCAGATTATAATACAAACGTGTAGAATCTGAGAGAAATAGTGCTTTATCTTAAGTCCCGATCGTTCACGGTGACGTGAATCGAATGGTACTCTAGAAATTCACTCTTGACATTACAAAAGAGCTAACGAAGCAATCGCGTACGAAATCGATTCAGACGAAGGGTGTCTTTCGGCCGTAAAGCACAGAGATTAAACGGAAATGTATGCCACGTGGCCCTATAATTGAAAAATATCAAGGGAAATATTTTATTTATGTTTGGCTCGTGCTTTTCACTTTGTTTTTCTACATATATTACTCATATATACAGGGTGTCCCAGAATTGTGGCATAAATTTTCGTGAGCTAGTAGAACGGACGAAACTGAGTCGAAAAATCCTCTACCATTTTGCAATTTTGCCAATAGTTAACGAGATATTAATGATTAAAAATCGCCGTATTAGTCCGGCCTACCACCGAATACAAGCACGCGGCGAAATACGACCGCCCAGCGTCATTGTTACCAAGACCGCGAGGAGTGTTTGGCAAAAAACAGGGGGACAATCGCAGCTCAAAACCGCCGCTTTTAGGCATTGCCGCGTGTAGTAAACAACTCCTCGCGATCTTAGGAACAATGANGCTGGGCGNTCGTATCTCGCCGNGCGCTTGTATTTGGCNGAGGGCCGGGCTAATANGGCGATTTTTAATCATTAATNTCTCGTTAACTCTTGCAAAAATTGCAAAATGNTAGAGGACTTTTCGACTCAGTTTCGTCCGCTCTANCAGCTCACGAAAATTTATGCCACAATTCTGGGACACCCTGTATATGGACCCTGTCTGTATGTTGGAAATCACTATCAGATTCAATGAAAAACAACGTTATATCGCGGGATAAAAAGGATAAGAATGAGTCCCCAGTCCTGTAGGGAAGACGTTATCTCGAAGCCTATACACATTAACTCTTTATCGATCGTGCTCCCCATGTCCGGTGGAAGCGTTTGGTAAACGTCGGTTTCTCGATTGTCACTTTCTGACTCTTCCAGATCACTCATCTCGCTTTTCATTCGACCGCGGCTACAGCTTTTCACCACAACGATTCCATAACGTCGGCAAATATTTCCGCAAAGTGGCGTGAAACGTCTACTCGATGAAGCCTCACCCCGTTTACATTCTTTCACAATAAAGGGGCTGCAACGCACGCACTTTGACGAGTTTATGTTGTGAAAACCCACGTAAAGTAATTGGTCTCTCTCCAATCAATAACGCAATAAAATAGTTTAAACACGTATTTTTTATTGCTTCTTTTGTTCATCGCTCAATCGACTGAAGGGAATCGCGGTTAAACGATACTTTTTAATGCCTCCGCAGAGTGTGATACTGACGTCAAGAACTGTCCGCAAAAAACGCATGACATTTATTTATAATTATTATAATAGTTATATAATAGTTACATAATATTTATTATAATAATTTAAAAGAGAGGCATATCAAGATAATTGAAAGATTTATCTGTATTAAAGATGAATTGCTACAACCGATTATTTGCAACGGACATAACATTTTTTCAAAAACTTTTTTAAAAAATTACTCAATCAGTGCTAAAAAAAAAACCTTTCTGTAAACTCTAAACATTTTAATTTTGTTATATTTAACTATGTATAAAAGAAATTAATACACCACCTCTTATAATTAAAAGTTTTATTAATAATCGAGAAGCAACGTGAATGCACTTTTGCAAAAGCATGTAAAATGATATTCATGTACAATATTATCAATCTGCTTCAGTGTTGTCGAGATAAGGTAACATTTTAACGCCACAACACGTGAACATTTTTTGTAAACAAATTTCATATCCTGTATCCTGCATTTCTATGTCATAGGAGGGAAAAGGCTTGAAGCTTCAAAGCGTTGCTATATTTATTCACGTGAAAATCGAGCAAAATAGAGAGGATTGCCCAGAGTTTACCCATTTGCACATGATAGTTGATAAATTAAATTAATAGAGTTAGCAGCATAAGTTAAGTAATTTAACTAAAGCAAATTAGTTATTATGTTAAATAATTCTTGCTTCTTGATTTCTTCAAAAAAAACTTTATCTCCATATATTTATAATTTTAATTATAATATTACGTGACAACGAACAGAATTTTACCAAACCATAAATTTCACACAATGCAATCATAACAGAGAAGTGATGAAATATCCTCCTTTATCTTAAATTTACAGATATTTACGGAATTTAAGAATTTTGTTATGCGCACATATTATTTTCTTTCCAATTGCATAAAATATTTCAAATTCCAATAAAAATGTCATATATAAAAATAAATTATAGCTTATATTTTTTCTTTAGTTATTACAGATAGTCAATCAAATAGTATGATATGAAATCAAATTATCTAATATTATTTTCAACATGTATGTTCAAGTCATTTGAAATATTCGTTTTAAGTTACGTCAGAACACTTAATTAGTTCGTCAATAAAATAAGCAACGACCAAGTGTGGAAGTGTGGAAGTAAAAGTTTTTTTCGCTTTTGAATTGCGATTCGACGATATGGATAATAATCGCGACTCGGAGGCGTTAAGATCAAAGGGAGACATTGCTAATTTGTCCTGAGGAAATTCAACAATCCAATATTCGCAGACGACGTTATCTTTCTTAAGCATTTCGCCAACATTGCACGCAAGCAAAGCTTTTGCGGAAAGATTCGCAGTATACACGCAAATGTGCTATCACTTAATGTAATTGAAATAGACATTACATAGACAACGAATCACACCTTTTATTTTATTTATACCACCATCCGAAAGTTAGGCTCATTCATATCTCGGAGAAAATTTTAATGTTAAAGTATTAAGCAAAGGTATTGAACAAACAAAAATAAAAAAAATTACATTTTTATATATAAAAAAAGGTTTAAGATGGTTTAGATATTAATATTAAATTGAACATTTTGTAAATATTATTTTTCTTGTTTTTATTGTCAATAAAGTCGCGAGACTTTTTATTATAATTTAATCAATTAAAGAATCACAAATATAATTAAAGGATCTTTTTTCTGCATAAAATACAATGTAAAATAATCAAGAACGAACAATATGTTCTTGTCACACAAATCACAATGATAAACAACACAGTACACCCACGTAACTCGAACCAAAACCATTTTTTCGCGATATACGATTCCAATTTTCGGTGTAAAAGTGACGGTTCAAATTAAGACTCGACATGTTTCATTCGCGTGCGCTCGTGTTTGAAAGAGCGTAACAAGTGGTACATGAAACAGCACGCGATAGATACCCCGCATCGAGATTTCTACATTGTCATTCTATTTACAACTGAGTTCGCGAACCGCACAGAGAGACGAGATCGCAGCACGGGGAACATGCCGTTCCCCGTACCTATCTCGAATCTCCACATTTGAAATCGTACACGTGCTATACATACGTCGATGAAAATCGTGCACGTCGGCGGAGTGAATTCTTTCGGAGACACAACGCGGCTGGCTATTCGAATGAAAGCGTAATTCGCGCGATGAATGTAATCCCCATGAAATATAGGGGTAGCACGGGAATTATAAGGGAAAGAGAGAGAGAAAGAGGAGGACGACGAACGGTACGTGGCCGGTTTCCAGCGTGCGTAATCATGCGTTCATTTGGCCCCCGTGACCGAAGAGTCAATCGTAAGAGAAGCGTGGAGAAATGTCGGAATACACGTATGGATATTTATGTACGGGTCACGGCGCATGTCGAACCGGCGAGGGTGCGGCAGCGGCAACTCGAAGATTAAATCGGTACTTGGGACGAATCTATCCTTTCGCCGCTCGATCGGAATCGTTCTTGTCGGCCCGATATCTGAATTGTCTTCTTATCGCCTTTGCAATTTCAACAAACGTTCTGTTCCGCAAGAGCGGATAGTACACTCAAAAAAAAAATATTTTACGTTTAACGTGATTTTTCTTATAATCTCGTATTCTAAGCTCACTGTTTTACAGCAAACATATTCCTCTTTCAATAAAGTGAAAGATACTTTTTTTCTATCTTAAATATCTATCTTGTTTCTAGTATATTTTTCTCTTGATTTCAGAGGAATCCTCTTGAGATCAAAATAAGAATAAAATCCTCTAAGATTTAAAGGATTCCACGTATATCAAAATTATTATTTTCTTGGGGAGGTAAACAATAATCAATAACCTACCGTAATAAGTAATCTACGTATGTAAAAAAGGTAGACTTTGACCTCAAGTTACAAAGACTCTCCTCGGAAACTTTCTGAATCAAGAAGTTTCGTAACTTTCCGTTTTTTTTTTTTTTTACTTATTACTTTCCTTTTATTTGATATCCTAATTTTCTCGATACCCGAAAGTTGTAGAGTAAACGTACAACTTTCGGGTATCGAGAAAATTAGAATTGCTAAATATAAAAAAAAATTCCATAAATTCCAAGCTACTCCATCCTGTGTTTAAGTTATTTTCTCATAAATGTAAATTAATATTAATTTACATTTATTATTAATGATGTATTATTTATTTCATAATTTCTCTTGATTTCATTTATTAGTTTATCAATTAAATCTTTATTATTAATATGGATTGATAAGTATAGATACATTTTGACCCTTCATACGTTCATCTATATGTTTGTGAGAAAGTGCCACTTCACATCACTGAATCAATGAATATTACAGATACGCGTTTTAATTAATCTGTTTATGTGATGATTTGTATATATTACGCCCGACTAATGCGGAATCTTTGATGTGTTTGCGAAGCATACCGCAATTATCTCCGTTCGTCGCGCAATCCATAATAAATTGTGCGAATATTCATCCATCCATGTATTTATTTCTTTGCCTATCTTCGACTGTTTTATTGACTCTTTTGCTAGAATGCTAACATAAAGGAATCTAGATCTTATATCATGCAGTGCAGCAACCCTTACAAGCTATCCCTAACTTTAGGGGTCGAACAAGATGCTCGGCCGTTTCTATCTCTCTCTTCCTCCCTCTCTCTCTTGTCACAAACTCAACGAAGTTCTTGCGTCACGGGAGATGGCCGGATGTTCAAGGAGAATAGTAATAATTGGGACGAGTTTGTCTACTATCCGACGGTCCACGAACAACGCGATTAGTTTCACCGGAGTATTATTCCATCTGTATGTGCGACGGTGACAATGCACCGATAACCCAAGCAAATTGATATCTTACATGCAAATGAGACTTACACGAAATTTATGTAAGTTAAATCCCAGTTAGACAACCATAAGAACCTTTCAACTAGTACGCACTGAGAATACGAATGTGTTCCAATTTATATAGAGATTCTCCCTCTCTTTCTGGTACATCAAAGAAAAAAAAACGCTCACTCCAAGATCATCCCTTTACGTTTGTTCGTTTGTTCGTTTATCCTTAAAGTCTGAATCCGCCTTTTAAACATACGGAAATGGATATATTTCTTAGAAGTCGGACACATTATTTGAATCCGTTTCTCGAACGAAGCTCAACAACAATAGTGCAAGAGCAATGGTTCAATGCACGAACACGGAGCGTAAGCGAAAACTCGATGGACGTGCGAACTAGAAAGTAAACACCGTTAGAATTGGAAACTGTCACGACCTCTCCTCGAAATTTAACCGTCGGAATTGATCTTGCCAAGTTTCTCAATCGCATAATCTTCCTTCATGTTTGATAAATGAAACAATCGACGCCTGAGTAGTTCGATCGCTGATAAATTCTGTCAGTCAATCTGTCACTATACGTATGAGATGGGATACGGATTAGATGGGGTATAATTAATCGTACTCGTGATTGTTCGACCCGATATCAATCAGTGAAATCATTGAATTAGAGTATTTGTTACATTTACACAATAAATATGAACATAATTTAATATATGCTTGCATTATGGATAATATTTATATTAGAAAAGAAATTACGATAAATATGTTAGCTACAATCAACATACACGTGCAAAGAGTAATGTTCATAAAACAAAAACAAGCTACGGTTTATTAAAGAAGTACTTCACAGTCATGATTACATGAATATTAAAAAAAAAAGCTTAAAAAAATTTACGCTTATTAGCGCATAATACTCATTAAAAAATATCGCACGAATATTATACGTGTCGCACGCGATTGTAAAATTAGGACAATACGCGGATTAATTACGACTGCAGTCCCCATAGACGATCTCGCCCATGATTACTTTAACTTCAGTCCTTAATGCCGCTTTTGTGACCCGAGATGCTGTTATATCGCGAAATAACTTTTTCCGTAATCATTTTGATATACTTGGATTATATTGTCTGAAGAATTCATATCGTCACTATTGAAATACAAAATACTTATAACTATCGAAAAATTTCGTTCGCTGTTTTAAGCGAATCTTGGGTTATTCAAGGCTAGAAAGCTAATAAGAGGTTTTACGACGGTCATTTTGGAAGTACAATAAATCAAGTACAAGTGGACCTAATAATAAAATAAAATACGCGATAAAAATACGTATTTTTCTCATATTTTGTACCAAATTACTTTCATTACAAATGAAAATAAAGCGTTAATTAAACGAACATCAATTATCTGAGATTAAATTGATTCTCGACATGATTGATATTCAAATATATGTATAAATAAAAATCGTTATTAAATAAAATATATACTTAAATAAAAATCTACATTTAAAAGCTTTGTTGGCGAATGAACGATTTTATATTGATAATTATTTATAATCATTTGTTCGCGCAATCATTAAATTACGTAAATAAAATTTTACATATTTCGTTAGTTATAAAAAGGTAAAGACTTTACTTTGACGCGAGAAGATTGCAACGGGTAATATAAGATGAGTAATCACGAAAAAGAAGAAAAAGAGTTTACTACGTGATGCATTTTCCCGTGTTGATACGGAAACCGGACATACAAAGTAAATTACGGTAAGAGAGAAAATCAATCTGTTGAACAAGGGACGAAATGATATTGGAAATGTAAGAAATCCCGCAGACGTAGCGATTTCCTCTTCCTTCGTAAATATCGTTTGAAAATATGTGAAGTTTTATTACCAGCGCAAAAGTACGATAGAGAATTTTGCTTGCGTAGATGCGGCCGAGACGAATGTCTAAATTGCTATCATATTCATGAATAAGATATTTAAATTTATAAAGATAAAATATATATAAATTTTTTTTGGAAGAATCGCTACTAATAAATGAATCCTCTGTTGCTAGAGAAGTTATTGATAAAACGATAAAGTGAACGAAAACTCGAATAAAGCGCATGTAAAAGAATCTATAAAATTTATATTTGACGAATAAAATATTTGTTAGTCTTTTCTTTTTGTTGGTTTCCTGCGAACGCTCATATCTTTAGCTTTATGGATGAAGAGAATAGATGGTGCAAGGAAAGCGGTGTGTACCGAGGGATGCGCAGGGGCACAATTTCAGTCACGTACAAACCATTGTATTTTCGTTTCCCGGCGGACAATCTTGCGTTCTACGAAAAAGAATTCCGGAAAAATATTCAACACGTTGTGACAAGTGCGAGATAAATGCACATAATAGAGGGCAGAGTTATGTAAAAATGTGCATTCACGATCTTCGATCGTACTCGATCGTGAACTGCGAAATTCAGCGAGGAAGAGTTCCTCTGCGTTTCGCAACTTATCGTACCTATTGCTGACTGAGATTATTCTTATAAAAAGCGCGTCAAGCCTGGCTTATTTAGAAACAAAAATATGCACGCGCAAAATTATTTCGTTATTTCGAGCAACGTGTTTTAAGTGAATGTCAACGGCGACAAAAGAAAGTTCATATACAATATACAATACATATACAATACATATACATATACAATATACATATACAATATCGCAAGAAAGCGTGTTTCTGACCGGCGTCAGAAATACGTGCGCACATTTCCATAAAACGAAAATATCGCCGCCTGAACTGGGCCAAAGACTATTCGCAAGATTCCCAAGCCATTTGCAGTTAGTGGTTATATACTTTTAACGTGCCCGAGGGACCGTCTTGCCACAACCTTCCTACATTAATCGAACCTAATGTCACCATATATCTCAGCAACAAGCCGAAATTGCTTGCACCGTGTCTTAATATGAGCTATTTTAAATTCGAGCCGCTCGGGGGATACTATGATCGATCAGCAACTATGACTTTATTTACCATTTGAAACACACATACGCACACAAATACGTACACGGAAAAAATAAGTTCATTAAATTTCATCTGACTAATCATTCATTTTTGGATAGGGCATAATTTCTGAACAGTTTTAAACAGTTTTATGTACTTTTCGTAAAAAAATCCTAGACATCTTGTAAATACTGAAAAGAAGTCACAGAATTATTAAAATCCTGTGTAAGAATAACAGTCTGTCAATGGCCCTGATCCAAAAGTCGATAATTAGTTACATAAAATTTAATGAACTTATTTTTTCCGTGTATACATATTACCTAACTTTTATACATTTTAGCTTCCATAATTCGAGCGCAGAGAAATGAATATCTGAAATTATGTGTGAACGATGACATCGAATATCACGAAGCTCGACAGTGATGCCGCGAACGAAGAGACGTTGCAAAGTCGGTTTATGATAAAAGGTGCTATAAAGGGGCAATAGCAAAATTAAAAGATCGGATTTATAATCAGAAACGAGTTATACTCCTCGGATAGCCGTCAATGGGATGGAAACACAGGTAGAGACGAGATAAGATGTCCATCGCCTAGCAACGAGAGAATCTCGGAATCCCCCGGAAGCGAGAAACACGCGGCTGAAATGAGCCCGCCACGCTAATTATAGACGCGCGAACCCGTGGGAATTTCACTTTAACTTCCCCGGCGCAACGCCGTGCAAGATTTATGACAATAATTACGATGATAGTCTAATGACGAGACACTACCGATCGATTATAGATCGCGACATACAACTTGATGCATATTTATTTAAGCGTCTTCAAGCGAAACGACATTACGCCTATCAAGTCCGCCGGCGTCTCCTAATCTTAAAACGCGTTAAGAGAGTGAAAACGTAACGCGTAAAAAGAGAGAGAAAAAAAAAGAGAAGTCGGAGGAGGGATTTGCAGGGATTAATGATCTCACTTTATGATATGCGAGCCCGCTCGCAATGCACTGACAACGCGATATTTTTTTAATACTTTTAACACATAAATCTCTGTCTACTCTGGAGATTTTGCTCTTACATTTCACTCGCATCAAGGGGTTGGTGTAAATTTTTCTTTTCTCTGAAAAGTAATAGGATGCACGCGCAGATATGTTATCTGTCAAAAAAATGACGGAAACGACCTAAAAATTGATTTTGAAGAAATAAGTTGCATGCTTGGATGCAAGGTATTATTAAATTCATTAGTGATGTATAATACTCGGGGTTGTACATATATTAAATGGTTTTGTATTTGATTTTCCGAATAGTATGCTCTAAAGTTTCTTGAATAATCTGATAATCTCTTGCATAATATTTGAGTTAAGTAAGCTCTATCGTTTAATTCATCGTTAAAACTGTTTCAACACAGATTCGTTCTTTGTATAAATTTTAAGTTTATTTTTAAGCAGCTTTGAACATTGTCCGTATGCTGTTAATAAGTGTTGAAATGTTTTAAATCTTGAGAAGCAAGCACGACTAAAGTTGTTAAATAAACTCCCCGGAAATTAAAAGCTACGCAATCTGCATGCAATTTCTCTCGTGTTCTTTTCGCGCCGCGTCCTCTAAGATGTAATAACCAGAAATAAAGAGTGTAACTTTGTGCATCTTCAGTCATACGTGCTGAAGCGACGAAATAGCTTTATCATAGTCCCGCTATACTTTTTCTTTGTGTGCATAAGGGTGTTGCAGTTTGCGCATCCTGTCAGAAGTTCTTGCATGAAATACGATCTAATGATATTCGCGCTTTGAATTCTACGTTGTATATGGCCGCAAAAAAAGTAGGGCATACCGCTTAGAATTTTAATATTATAACATCGAATTCCACCTGCACACTCTTATCGTAAACGTGCTGTTTGCTTTAAACTAAGGGTAAAAGAAAGATCCGCGTTGAGCACGAAGTTAACATCAAAGTTAAAACACACTTGAATGCGATACATAATTACTTTTCTACTTGAATTCTCCACACGCAGAACATTTATTCTGTTTACGATATCGCGACACAACAATAATAATATTATTCTACGAATTCGTTAAGAACACCAGTAACGTTTTAATGATAATAATATTCAATAGAATATTAGCTAAATAAATAGCAGAACAATTAAATAAAAATAAATAAATCTAGTATGTTATATGAAGAACTTAAGAATTTTTTTATGTTTCATATAATGAAAGAATATTCTGTTTTATATGTCTTATACATACAATCATATATCTTTATTATTAATAAATGTTCGTTCAAAGATGGAAATACTTTGGTCAGCGATATATTAAATTATATATAATAAATATATATTAGCTAAATATAGATCAGATATATTGAATTATATATAATAAATATATAATTCACTTCGAGAAAACAAACAAGAACAAAAACAACAAGATATTTTTTTTCTAACGCAGAAGGCAGAAGCGAAAAAGAAATTGTGCATCATAATATGCACAATTACATGTACTCGAGTACAATACAAACGCAGAAAATAAGAAGCGGCAAAAAATGTATATACCATGATGAAGCAATATACATGTTTTGTATAATGCATAAAAAGAAATTGAGAGAAAGGTACGACCACAACTTCCAAGATAAGATTTCTAACAGAAAGAGCAAAGTTAGAACATGCAAAATGTCTTTCAAATTTTTTTTATCAAACTAGCTCTTTTTATGCTGCAGCATTTTGATCAGTTACTAAATATTTTATCAAATATTGTAAAAATGTATAAATTACATAAAAATAATAATCTCTCTGCACGTCGTCTAAGTTTGAAAGAGACTACGATATAATAAAGATATTGTTTTCTCTCCCTGAAATGAAAATTACATTTCTCTTCTACGAAATCTCATTTCCTATTATGTTCGGATTTTCCAGCACATCGTGATGCATCGAAAAAGTCAATTTTTATTTGGAAATTAGAAGTCGAATACTCCTTATCCAGAAGACGCGTACACTCTCACGATTGCTTTCTCGGTTAAAAAGAAAGAAAAAGATTGAAATCCATACTACTTACGCGATGCGCTTCTCAGTCGTTTTACGATAAGAGATACAGTTACAACACGCCGGGTGTCCTTATACACGTTTCACAAGGATTCTCATCGATTTGGCACAGGCAGCGTTTTACCATAATTAATCCTGGAAACATTTGAATTAATAGAATTAAATTTTGTTTTGTTACACTAGTATAAATAATACATGTGTGCAATTATTTAAGAAAAAGTAGAGTAGAATATTAAAGATTTATTTATACATATATGTATATAAATGAATCTTTAATTATTAATATTCATATATATATAAAATATTATTTTGTACTTAAATCAGAAATATCTATTATTAAATATTATAAATAAAGAGTATTTATATACCACTACACGCGACATTATATTATAGAAAGAATGAAAAACGAGAATTAAAAATAATGACTTTCTCATTTATTTTTAAATTTTCTGATCTCTATTCTTATATTTCTATTTATTTATTAAAATGCACAAAATGTACAATAAAATGTAAAATACTTGAGCGCCAGTATTAATTCAAAACTTTTATCTCTGTATTTTCAATTGCAAATACCGTCGCATATTAATCGATCGATATTGATTTAATAAAATTTTGTAACGCAAAATATTTTATTTATATACACAGTCGGTCAATCACAATTACCTAATATAAAATTTATGTATTAATTCATGAATCACAGATTTAATCTCTGCTTTCTTGCTACGCGCTTCATAATTTGTAACTGAATATGTAAACAAGATTGTAATAAAATATTCAACTAACACGAAAATGCAGTAAAATGAAAATAAAATTCAATTTTATACAAAGCTAAGTATATTTTTGAGAATAAATATTTATATAACTGTTTCAAATAGCAGTAACACATAAATAGCATATAACCGCATGTGACGAGAATATTACTATTTGATCTTTTTAATAAAAATTTTAAAGTTAAATTTTTTCAATTTTCTTTCTCTTAAATTTTCTGTGAAATTTTTGTAAAAATAAAATTTTATCATTTTAAATAATTTAATATAACACAACACCTATAGTTAATTTTACTTTAATTATTTATTCTTTAAATAACTGAATGTTTGATGCAATAGTATTACTTTACTTGCTAATTGTACTTTTTGTTGTGAATGTTGATAAATCATAAATATTCTAACGCAATCTCTCCGCTTTAAAAATTTAATAAAATATGTCTTCAAAGTACTTCTATATCATTCTAAATTACTTTTATATTTCTTGCATGCCGGCTTTTTCCGGCATGATAACAGCAAGCGATCGTAATATCGATGGAACCAAAAAACCACTCCGAAATCAACTAAATATTTTAAGATGAATTCGAAATGAATTTTAATAATGCAGCGAGACTACGGGGTTTCGATAAAACAAATTTGAATCTCAAATAAATCGCAGACATGCTCTTTTCTACGCGCGAAAACCGCACATTCGTTCACCGCTTGTTTACCTCATAACATCCTGTAATGACAGCCTGTCGGACGGTATTTCGGATAATTTCCCTCGAGAGTTTGTTTAGTCGGGCGCGTTCCTCTTTGAACGACAGCTCGCCGATAAGAACGATGGAAACGTCAATGATGTTGATGACGAGATGTCCCAGGATCTCCCGCGTGCGAAATTGTAACGCGGGCTCACGAACTGGCGAAGCGACGAGAAGGAATGTGCCGTCGCGACAGTCAGACGCGCTCTGCTCGCGAAAGACGCGGCACACTCGGCCGTAACCATTTGGGCGTCGCAGCGCCGGTGACGACGTTGACGTCGACGCGTGCTACTGGAGCGGCCGGTAGTTCATGGGAATGTAAAGGGAACGCGCATGCGAGGTGCCTCTTCTCTCGGCGGCTCGTGTCCGACTAAACACAGGTTCCTTCCACGTCGCACTATCATCCACCGCCGCAGATTCGCATTCGATCTCGCATTACTGTCGCGGTCGGAAGGAAAACCAGTGGAAGAATTATTATCGCAGAATACCAGAGGATGGCGAACGGAATGGAATGCACTTTAGAGCCGTCGACCGCTCCCTTTTATGTGACTGTACGCGTTTGCCTGAAAACAATTCGTACAAACGTTGAATTTAACACAGAATTGCACAATAATAAAAGCAAATATATCAGGCTATTATTATATAGCTATAATTTTGATATGCTATGTTGCTTAAATTATATCATGGAATTATTAATAAAGAGAAACTTAATCGTGTTGAAATACATTGAATATTACCAATGTCGTTTCTCTTGATTTAAATAAATTGTAACTAATTGTATTTAGGTAAATTACATATTAATATTGAATCAAAATAAGTTACATGCTTAATGAGAAGTGCAATTTATTTACTAAAATCTTCAGTTAATCCCTTATATTTAAACAAAATTCGTGTAGCATGCAATTGTATTTATTAACATTAACAGGTTATAAAATATATTGCAGTGCGGCAACTAATTTTGAAATAAAAACATTAATTTTTTCCTTTTCGACATATACATATACACTTATTTTTGTTTTACGATATCTATAATTTTTTGTAAGCATTATAGCTGATGTGACAATTTGCTCACAAAAGGGTCAAGCATCCTGTTATAAGAGCTATTAAGCCTGTCATTCTATTTCTACTTCGCACTATCATAAAGTGTACTTTAACCTTTATGGGAGTGGCTTCTCGGTTGTTTGTTAGTTTTAGCCTGTACAGTTTCATAAGAATACAAAGAAAGAATAAAATTAGGAAATTAGGACACGTGTCATTTCTTCCTGTTAATATTTACGTCAATATTTAATTAAAACCTTCGTATTTTTACGTTAAATTATATGTGAATGTAATAATATTTAAATAGAGAATTCAAGATATCTGTATTGACTCTCGTTATATTTTTTGCTATTTTTACATCAATTTTAATTAGAACAAATTAATTTATCTCATTATTACGGTAAAATTGAGAAAGAACTCTGCAATGAAAATAACACGATAACATCGATAAGGATATGCTCACATATTAGGAAAAGTATCCTGTAACATAAGTATGCTAATCTCGATCATAAAATTTTACTATACGTGTATAATAAATCCAATTCTCCACAAATTTCTTCATCCGCTTTTGTTCTCCACGAAATAAATATGATAATTGCAGCCGTAAAATTTCAAGCAGCCGCTCATTCACTCCCGAATTTCAATTTATTATATCCGAATCGGCAACGGCGAATCATAACTTATCGGCTCTTTTTGTAGAAGAATAAAGAATCCAAACGAAAGAAAAGAGAACGCGAAAATTTGCATCAAGGGAGTTGCTATCACTCCTCGAAACAATCGGATAGATATAGGTCCCTTATTGCATGATACGACGCATAGGGATTTGCGTAACTCGGAGTAGGACGTGTGTTGGAATCGAATCAGATGTTCCAGCGAGAGAAAAGTTTTGTGAAGTTCTATCGCCGGTAGGGAATATTGCCTCGATATGTTTCTCCTGAAATTTTGATGAAAATCCATGAACATACGCAGCTCTCATTTCCATTGGTTAAACTTTCAGCAGCTAATGCTTGCAATGGGATTACTCGCACGTGGTTTAACATAAACATGTTCACAGATGCATCGAATTTGAAAATTCATGGAGTGATATTGTTGCCCTATATCCTCATATTATATTATAAATTTTTATCTCTAGGGATGTGATAATTTGAATTTCATATTAATTAAGTACATTTGCGATTATGCATTACGACAAATATTTATTCTATATTATAGAATTTTCTTTTTTTTCAAAATGTATTGTTAGTATACAAAAGAAGCGTAATAAAAATTAAAATATTCTGTCATAGATATAAACATATGTAATATAGAAAGATAATTATAATCAATATATGTTTGTTTAATATTAATTTATTTAATTTAGATGATCGAGTGTATATTAACGATGTTAAAACATTCTCTCCGTAAACATGATTCCAAATTAATTATACGGATAAATCGATTAAGATAATCAGTACAAATATTGCAGTACATCATTTAATATTTTAATATTTAATTTAATGTTAAATTAAAATAAAAATTAAATTTATCCTTTGATTGAAATGTTTCGAAAACAATCAATGTATTGCAACTCCTCTGACGAAGATGAATGTTTAATGCAGTGCGGGAATCTTCACGTTCGATAAACTCTCATTGCTACACGAATCGTTAAGTTGTTGAGAAGACGAGCTACTAGTAAAGTTATGCACGTTACACTTGAGAACATCGTTAAACAAGAAATTATTTATTCATAGAATTACTTATTTATAGAATCCTCAATCAGATGATCAGAATCTACCTCTATCGTAAATATGGTTCATCCGAACGGATCGAAAGAAAACAGAACTTTATCCATCCTTGTACCACTTTATTTATCATATATCATCAATCACATAAAGTTAATGTGTATTTGATTTTATTACATTCTATAATATTTATTTAGCCATTTATTATTTCTATTAAATTTGTTTTATTTTATATTTTGTCGTCGCGTAATAAAAACAGGAATAATTTTTCTCTTAATGTTATGCCACGCTGATATTCTTCTTAAGCCGACGATTTTTACTTTTGCGTCAATTATAAAAAAATTTGTCAGTGCAAATAGATTGTCTTTTTAATTTAATTGAAATCCATAGTTTTCAGTTTGATCGAATATCGTCGGATCGTTTTTCCGTGTCTTTTATCAACTTTATCAATTTTATCACATTTCTATTTGTTTTATAAAACTGATTTACTGCAGTGAAACACGGAGGATCAAACAGTATTGCAGATTACGTGAAACGAGTTATTCGAACACAGTTTGCTTTATTTCACAGTGAATACATTCGGTATTTCTACCGGTAGCAATCGGAGGATGCTTTACGCAATGTTATAAAGTGGCAATACTACATTTTGCCGTTCTAAATTTAAACCATATCAACACTTCTAGATTCTATCGTGATATCATAATACCTTTCAGAGTGTAATATATCCGAAAAAGATACAGTACATAGCGAAACGATAATTCGCAAATGGACATTTATCGTTTGAACATATACTACTAAAAGTAATTAATAAAAACATTGATTCTAATCTAACTGCATATTGTTCATGACACACGTTTATGATTTAAAGTAGATAAAAATTTAACAATTATTATTTGGTCTTATTTCATATTTAAGAGTACATGTGCAAAAAAATGTTACTTCTTACAAAAAAATAACTATTCAGTTAGATACAAATAAAAAAGAATACGAATTCGTCGTTTATTAATTTTGATAAAATAATTTATTAATTGCATATGAAGTACGATGAAAAATAAAAATTTATAAAATGTTATCCAAATGATCATTCCATCCCATACACCATTTTATAGACTAGATATCGAATTCAATATTATACAATTTGTACAACAAGATAACTATATATTCACCCGAGATTACAAATATTATACGAACAAGTTATCAAATGCACCATTTTCCCCGAGGTCAATCAATTGAATGTGAAATTGAATATATTCTCGATAGACTAAAACATAATGCTTTTAAAAAAATGAATAAAGAAATCGATAATCATGACAGAGACAGAGTTTCTCATTTACACGAAAATTTTATTATTCTGCAATAACGCCTCCGTTGCAATTCTCGTGTAATTAAAACAGGGCAAACGCATATGATTAAAAGTTATTCTAAATTATTTTGAGTTTTAGCAATCTGTCAATTAGAAAGATGTGATAATTGCCCGTATACATCAGATCGATTGTTTAATGCATTAGTAATTTTTGTAATATTATTTATAATATTGTTTATTATTATTAGTTATAATATTATTAGTTATAATATTGTTTGTTTGTGCTCTAATAATATTTATCGTTTGGATTTAGATACTTCAAAATATCAAATGTCGCTTTTAAAAGTTTTCATCTCCAAAAAAAAAACAGAGAAAACGTTTTCCTTTTTCGCTAGTNGGTCAATTTACAACTTTGTAAATTGACCCAATAGCGAAAAAGGAAATACGAGATAGGATAAGAAGTTAAGAGATCAAAATATAATTTTACTTTAAAAAATATATATATATATATATATACATATAAAATCGTGTACGTCTTTGAAGCGCACATAAAATATTAAAATTATATAAATTTTTGAAATATTAACACATGTCATAAAATTAAGTCTATATCCAGCCTATAGTCTATATTTTGTAATACATTATCTGAGGAAAAATATCGCTGAATGAACTTTATGTCAGAAATTGCATGCACGTAACTTAATAAACGAATGAATGAAATATTTTCTACACTGTATTAGTGATGTAAGAGAGACTTCTCACGAACGGATGGATACTTCCAATTATATGCGTGGTTTACGCCTACTCGAGGGGAAATGGAAAATCGAGCGACGTCGAGCCAGAACTAGAACACGGAATGGTAGAAACAGAAATTTGTTACTCGCCTCGACATATCGCGAATCCCGAGGTGATTTATACGACAAACGTCAGGATGACATTTTCAGCCGAATGGGATGGAAGATCAAGAGTTCAGGAACCTTGATCCGATGGAGATTTGACGAGATATCGTTTTTACTACTTCTAGTTGAAAAATTCATACAAACACATTTATCGAGAGACTCTCGTTAATCGCTTGTCCATTCTGTTTCTTCATTTTTTTCTATGCTTTCTATAACGAATGTAAATTGCAATCCAAGCAATATTTAAAAATTACTCAAATTGAGTACAACTTAATATTATGAATTTTTAACAACGTCATGCATTCTCATTTTCTTATTCTACGATGTTACTTTATTAATTACGACCGGTTTTTCCAACTTCTTGGTAAGCTAACTAATAGTTAAATCATACGTCTGAACTCGTCTAATTTAAAGATAAAACAAAGACAGACGAATAATTTAACTATGTTAACTTACCGAGAAATTGGAAAAACCGGCCCTAAGAATAAAGAAGAAACGTTCTTTTCTAGTTCTATTAAAACTTACGGATGCAAAAGACTCGATTAAAGGCGCGTATTCGTATGTTAATTCTCTATAAACTTTAGTCGATTAACTGCACGATACTGCTAGCTTCCAAGACAAAAAAGTTGTATATTAAAAAGTTAAACTTTGAGTCTATTTACGTCGGAATATTCGCAATTTCTGACGGTGGAAATAGAATTGTATATACATTGAACGTAGGAAAGTAGAAAAGTTCGGACATCGCAGATAGCATATCCAAGAGCGGTGTATTCGGGATTGCCGATAGCTTTTAAATCAATACTCGCTACCATGAACAGTTTACACTGTATCGTCCGGTTCGTTGTTGGGATTTTTCTAGCGTCTTGCTCAAGAGAATTTGTCCCACTTTTGTTTTTAACACGAGACCTACCTCAGATTTATACGAGTTGGGTAGTTGTTAACACTTTCGGGCAAGCAATTTATCTCCAAGTGAAAATTTATGCAATAAGATTACTATTCAACAAGAAGAAGTAACTGATGTAAATAGTAAATCGGAAGATTTCAGTTCCAAGTTTTACACGGTTCTTCTTTTCTTCTTCACCTCTCTTTTTCTTCCTCGAAATTATTAACCGTCGTGTAGTGAGATTTATTTAGTGGGATTAAATATATAGCTCTACATTGTAATTGTACGAACAATGCATATACATGTTGCATCATAGTTTGGACATGACAAGTAAAGATTTAGAGATATTTATAGATATTATGTAATTTTTAGATATTTCACCCAATTATTCTTTCCATGTACGAAAAAAATTTTTAACTTTTTATTCAATTATCTTTTCGGGAAGCAAATATAATGACTAGTTTTAATTAATAACTTTTTTAATTTAATTTTTAATAAATAACTTAAGATATTTGTAATTTTTAATTTTAAAGTTATTTTATTTGTGTAAATTTAATTAACAATTATATATGTATAAAATTAATCAATAAAAAATTACAATACTAACAAAACCTAACAGCGGAAGAGAAATAATAGTAAGTTTCGCATGTTGTTTTACGTAAGATAAATTATTTAATATTGTAATCCCAAAAAGAGGATCCTTACAAAAATGAAAAAGTTCATAAAAATTCTCTAGTAAAGTCAGAAAGTTCTCCACAAAATGAATAATTATCTTAAGGGATTCTTTCAAGGGATTCTACTTTAATTAGTTTCTGCCGTTCATTAAGTAGTTCATTAAGAACTTAACTTATTAAATTCATAATTCTCTTACCGCTTCTTTTGTATTGAATTAATAATGTTCTGTTCACAGAAGGAAAAAATTAGCAACAATCTCACTAAAGCCCAATAAATGGAAAGACGTAAGAATGAAGAAAATAATTATCGGTTTTAAAATAGAAGGGAATCTACTTGTGATATTTATTATAAGAGTAAAATAGTTACATATTTAATACTGTTTTCTATATTATCAACTTATAAACAAGTTGTCAAAATTGACTGATTCCTAGTACTTGCATACGAAAAGCTTAAAACAAAGTCAATGGAAAGTAAAAATCAATATCATATGAGCTGTGAAACTCGATAATAGACGACAAAGATTGACGACAAAGTTGACAAACACAAAGCCTGAGAGCATGAATTTTACGCAACACCGAGGCGTGATATTGACTAACTTTAATTGCTCATAACTTAAAAATTATTGCGACCTTGACATTTGTTCTGTTCTAATATCCAGCATGTATGTACACTGTTAAAATATTATATCACAGTGATTGCGCGTCGCATTAATTACATTTATTATTATTATTACTATTTTATATATTTTGAACGGATCAAATTTACTATGAAATCGCTCTGTTTGTTTTACAGGAGTGAGTTTTAAAGGAGTGATTTTACAACACATTCACGTAAGGGTATCTAGAAACAAATTTGTGTAAAAAGATTTTTGTCATATTTCACGTTATTTCGTGCAAACAATTACTATGTGAAGAGATTTTAATTAATAAAATTCAACCGAAGGGATGAATGCTATTAATTGCAACGCGCTTAGTGACCAGCGTCCGTCAATTTGTGGTACAACGGTCGACGTCAACGTGCAAACAATTTTCCCGAAAAGTACCTTAAATCCGCTTTCAGTCTGAATATCAAGTAAAATATCAATAATTTCACTCTCCACAAACATTGAAACGGTAGACAATCGAGATGGAATCACAATTCAAATATTTATTCGAGTTTTATCAGTTTTATCAGTCTCAGTCATTTCGTCGAAGAGGGCACAGAAACATATTTGTCTCTGATGAGAAAAATCGAGAATTCATGTCGCGCGCTTTACACATTTAATACGTATCTCGCTGATTGTTTAACTATGAATAATTCACCCTTCGGGAGCGCGCAGATCTAATTCACCGCGCTAACACGCCTCGCTAGCGGTCCCCAGTCTGCGATCCTGTGCCGGGAAGTGTACACACATTTATCTCTTATCCTTTAATTTCTGAATTATTCATGATTATTTTGAATTATTCGAGTTGCGACCTTTTTCGAGCTTTCAATATATACGTTACGCTAATCTTTAATAAGGAATATAATTAATTAATAAAATTACTTTATTAACAAAAAATAATTTTATACAAATTTATTTATTACTTACTGACTAACTATTTCTTTCTTAATGCTTACAGAAATAAATGCCAAATAAAGAATAATTAAATTATATGTATAATATATTGTAATAATTATATCACACATGTTAATTGTGTATGAATTATTAAAAAATTACTAAGAGCTAGACAGCTTAAGCTTAAACTAACCCAAGCCATTGTAAATATATATCAGTCAAAGGAAAAAATTAATAATATTGGAATTTTTTGCTAGTTTTTATTGTCACGATTTTTTTGTTCCAATTTTTAAGAACTTTTGTGTCGCTCATTCCAAGCACTTTTTCCCATAGAAAAAGAATTCTTTTTATATTCTTCTATGAAATCCTTTTTGAAAGAATTTCTTTTCAGTTCATTTGAAAGAGATTTCGTTAATTCATAAAGAATTTAAAAAGTTGAATTCCTTTTGAGCTTATCAATGATCATCTGTGCTATTTGCGTACGCATCACTTCAATAATATATTATTTAATACACAGTTTTAACTTACTTGTATGTACTTCGTAGTCAGGCTTTCAGTACAGACGAGCGGCTGTCATCTGTGTACCGTCTAGAACTGCAATTGCGCGGTAACTCGCTTTCCATGGTAAAGAATTGAGACATCCGTTAAGATTCACTCTAATTATAATTCAAACAGAACGAAATGTCTAGCAGTAATAAATCGATAATGGGAGGATTTTTGTTTCTTTCCACGGAACTCTAGCGAAATGCGACCAGGCTGCATCCGCGACGTGGGTCAAAATGAACTGAACAAAATGATTGGTCAAATTTGAATTTTTGGTAGATTCGGCCAATGACGCGCACGGATACTGACTCCCGTCGCGAATGGGCGTCCCAAACTGTATAGAAGCAAGAGAGACGAAAGGTATCCCGATCTGGCCCGAAGAAAGAAACTTGAATACGCGTATCGATTTTTAAATTCGTAATATGCTATCGATTAATTAATCAGGAAAAGGAATATGAAATAATTATCACGTCAATTTAGTTTCGTTTTTATAATTAAATATAATCTTTGTATGCAGCTATACGTTTACAATAAAACGCATTAATCTATATTAACGTTTAAAGTTACATCGAAAATTTTATTATCCATTTCATATTTGAGTAATAAGTGGAGCAAATAATCATAAATTTAGCATTTATAATGACAAAAAATAATTTACAGCAGTTTTATAAGTCAAACTATATCAGTTACAGATACCTTATCATACGCACATGATAATTCAGTATCACTCATCTTGTAAAGTGTAATGTTAAACTAAAAATGACCGAAAGTTTTAATATATAAACATTATTTACACCTTGTAATAGATGCAATATATGCTGTATGTAGCATTCGTATAGTATTTCAATCTTTCTACTCCCTGAGATACAGAATGAAAAATCATAAAAATAAAAAAACAAATAATTGCTATTTTACTAGAACATAAACAAGTATTAGTAAATCTATTTAGTAAAATTAACATATGGATTAATTAAACACACGTTTTGTATCACAAATTCAATGGTAATGTAAAATTAGATTGCATATCGATATAAGCGTCAAAATTATTAAAAAATAACGGATTAAAGTAACATAAACATGGACGCATAGATTACACAATAAAAAATAATGTAAAATAATTAACAAATTACAATAAGCATGAAATGAATACACAGTTGCGTTTTAAACAAAACAAAGTTAAATAGGAATAGATACGTATGAAACGAAAGATTATGAAATTAGACGCGGTTCTCTTATCTGTGAATAATTAAGTATAAATGTATCTTCATTATGCTGACTTTCGGACTCATCATCTGAGACGACGAATTTTCCGAATGGTACTTGGACTTCCTCTCTACCTACTGTAAATAGCACGGAATTATTAAATATAATGAAAATATAGTTAAAAATATATATGCAATGTTACCTACAGATTATTTGAAGAGTATAATTTCCTGTTTTTGCTTCTATGTCTATTACTTTGCTAAGAATAACATTAGACATCTGAGGCGAGTAATCCGGGCCAAGTTTTAAAGTCTGAAATTTAATGCTGTTTAGAAAAAGATACAATTTTTAAATACATATAATGTGTGCAATACATACTTTGAAAGCAATAATGTCATTAACTTGTGGTCTTGTAATCATAATTGGAATCTTATCGATGTCAGCATGCAACTTTTTATAACTTTCTATCTCCTTCGATTCTTTGTTACATACATTTTTTTCTATACTATCCTCTATAATTTTTTTTAAATTCATTCTTACTTCGTCATTTAAACTATTCGTTTTAATTTCGTTTTTTAATTTTTTGCTTGCGAATGTTATTGGCGTCGAGCTTTGTCCTAATGCTAAAAGTGTAGAGAAATCTTTGGAAGAACAAATCGATGGTTTATTTAAGTAAGATTCCGTTTTAGATACTTCTTGTACTATTTCTTTTGCAAGGTTATTTTCATCTTCTGTTTTGTCAAATCGTATATGTTTTCCAGATGGAATAATATAAGAATCTATTATCTTTGGTTTTTTCAATGTTTGTTCTTTCGATTGATTTTCAGGTATTAAACCAATTGATGATATCAACTGAAACTGATTTTTTGATCTTGGCCTTCGCTTTCGTACTCGTTTTCTTTTTCCAACTGATACAAAAGAATCTCCCATGTCCTCAGTTATGTTGGTATCTGTAATTTTAGAGGTATCTGACTCTCCACTGTGATCGACTGTATCATTAATTACACTGTAGAAAGTCATATCCTTTGTGGCATTATCTAAAATACAAGGGATTTTTAAGTAATCATATTACAGAATATTGTAGGATAATATAGGATTTTCAAATAATCCATATTATAGAACAAAGATTTTTATTTTGTAAGCAATCATATAGAACAAAAATTATTTTGCTTGATTCAGTTTTATGTAATACACTTTAATACAACATAAAAAAAGTAAACTAACTTTGTGAAATTGGTTGTACATTATTCAAAGTGTCATTAGACTCCAGCTGCTTGCTGATAGACACAGAATTTTGCATTTCTATAGTATCATTAGAGCCATTATGTATGCCTGATCCAGGAACTACTCTGAAATTTATCAATAAAACAACACATAATTTAATCAAAGTTTACAACTAATTATTTATAATTAAGGAATGGAGCGTGACTTTATTTGAATGTGACCAATCATAATTGACAAATATCGATTTTAATCCTCATATACATGTTTTGATGACACAAGGCATTATGACGTAATTAATTAATCAAAACAGAAAACAAAAAATTGTCACAAGAAGGTCGCAAGATATATTAAATGGCAGTAAAAATTTCAGATTGTAAAATATGGATAAAATATAATTATACTAACAGAATCGTCTCGTTCTTCTCAAGTATACGCACATCCTCTATTGGCGGCAGATATTCGGTATTGTTCAGCAACAAATGGAACGGTTCCTCGATGGTGAATAATTTACTGATGTGGTGCATTAAGTGAATAATTTGCTGGATCTTCGTTGCGTCAATGAAGATCCAGCAAGAACGTCGCGCATCTTGGAAGAACTTGGACAAATCGACTTTCAATCGAAAATGTGGCCGGTTCATCATAATTTCTTCTGTTATCGCGGAACGTTGCTCGAAATGCATAACCGGCGTGAACAACAACACGATCGTCAACCGCACGCGATGCCACGCGATGCCGCTAGTAGGGATAGGCGATATCGTGTCGATTATTTTGACATCGATTATTTTTCTTTTATAGAATCGATTATTCAATGATGTTTTCTCAACTCGATTATTCCCTAAACGATAGTTTTTTGTTCGATGTCACTAGCATTCGCGAACTAGTATCGAACGTTCGGACGTGGCTCCACGTGGTTCGTCTCAGAAAATTTTAGAAGATTGCTGATGCAACCAACCATTCCCTTCCCTGATGACAAAGAAATATACATTTAAATCCTTTTTTTT
>JAJVSH010000016.1:1751125-1808969 GCA_021460005.1 Tetramorium alpestre | reverse complement strand
TTTGAACTTTAGTGAATCGCGCGCGTCTTATCCTCTATTTACCCAGCGTACAATAGTACGTAATAACGGCGATCGATAACTAAATCGATAACTTAGTACCAGCCGGCCGATGGCGCCATGAGTAGATTTCTCCGTCCCCCTTGCCCCGCAAGAGGGGCCATGGAACGAATTAATGAAGGGCAGTGTACATACGTAACGTAAACTATAGATTTTCAATAATGGTTCAGTGAATATCGAAACACAACTCTCCGTTTTGTTCCTCTGAGTCTCCGAACCTAACCTCCAGTTAAAGCCCGAAGGCAATGCATTGCGGATGAGGAGCAGTGACACTAGTGACAGTTGGTGACAGTAGTGCGTATAGACAGCGTCGAGTTCGAAGTTCAGAGACCTTTCAATTACGAGCCAGTCACTCGATAACACGATAACGACAGATACGACGTGTTCAATGCGAGTCACGAGCTCCTACGTGCCGAATTTGTCACAATGACCACGATAATGTTTCTGTCCAACGAGTTGATCGACGTTATCCTGCAGTACAAGAGCGTCAGCATCAAGGATGTCGTCAACTTCAGCTTGACGTGCACGCGATTTTTCGCCGTGATCGACAATAACAATCTGCTGTGGCAAAAGAAGCTTTATCAGAGGTAGCCTGATTTTCCGCGAAATTCCTATCGTTCCTATATTTTAACAAATTTGTCACTCGGAATATTCAGCAAGTTTCTTCAGCGATAAACACGTCGAGGCATGTGTCTCTCATGTTTACATTTGACTCGATATTTACTCATTTCTCGGCATGAACGAAGAGAGTTCAAATATTTGGTCTCTTAATTCTTTCTGTAAATGTTTTGTTGTTAAAATCGAAGATAGACATAATAATTTGATATTAATGAACAAAGATTGGGAGTATTTAATGTGCTGTCAACTGATATTTCTATTTCTATTTTTTTTTTTTATTAATACTCTTTTTCCTAAATAATTTTCTTTCCTCCTTTTTCAAACTTCTTTTTTTCTTAATTCTCATGGAGTCTTCATTATAACTCTGTTAATCTATTGATTTGATAATTATATTCTCAATATCCCCTGATGGGATTTATACAGGATGAGGGCCAAGATCAAATTCTTTCGTTAATCACTTGCATAAGCATAGAACTACAGAGCATATACAAAGCACGGAACCATGCGTCATCCCACAAGAGTTAAAATTAGGTTAGAAACAAATGATTATAATATTTTGTACCCCCCAAAAAAAATTATAATATTTTACGATGCTAAATAGAAGGACGAATTGAATACAATTTTTGCATTATTAAATATAATACGTTAAATAAGTATTTATGTTAGAAATAGTTTAATATTATGTTTATAGGAAGGAGGAGTTTCTAGAGTTTTAACGTTTTCTAACATCATACATATAAATTAAGTATGAATCATAGCGCAGTAAATGTCTTGTAACTCTTTAGATTAAAAAAAAAAGTATGAGTCATTTGTCACATTTTTCTATAAACAGAAACTTGTGAGTGTAACAATCATAAGATTGCAGGATAAAGAAGATGTCATTTTGAACAATTGTTTTAATTTGTTTGAAAAGTCAGTCAGGAAGAATCATTGGAATTAATTATTTTGTGATGTATAAGCAGATTAAAAGGAATAGCTATTTATTTCAATATAACCATTTCCTGATTGTCTCACTTTATATAATTTTCTTTTTTAAATCCATATCATATGCTCTAACTCTGTAGTAAAATATATGTATATATTGTATCCTTTATTATATTTTTGAGAATAACGAGTATTTTTTTGTTTTGATTAGGTGGCCTTATTTGAAGAGAATTTATGACAAACAGATACAAAATAAAGAAAATATAAATTTTAAGGAAGAAGTAAAAGCAAGCGTAACATGTAGGAATGAATTGCGGTGTTACTTAACGCTGATGTCTGATATGTTCTTTCACAAGAAAGAGCTAGCTGACGTTGATCTAGTACAGTCTGATGTTTTATTTTGTCAAAGTATGGGCGCACACTCTATGAATTACTATTTCCTTATGGATGAGTTATTGTATCGAATTGCAACGTTCTCATTGTAAGTTTTAACAAATTATTAATATCACAAACGAAATATGGATTGATTGTACAATTAATGTGCATCTTTCAGATTACCTAACTGTAACCTGACACATAAATATTACAGCAAGAAACTCTTCCCATATATACATCAGCGTCATCTAAAGGATGAATGGCAGAAATTTTTGAATTATCCTAAAAAACAGCAGCTTTTAGAATGGGCAGCTATTATCGTAGCGCAATGGTATCAACCACAGAAATGTATCGTTTTCTTGGACGTGGAAGCATCGCTGGACAACATTGCACAGCAGGTATTGGAGGGCCTTAAAAAAGCACACTGTGACCATCCGATATTCTCAACATCCGCTAAGCAGTTTTCTTTTTGGAAATATAACAACATCAACGACAATCCATGGAGCAGAAAGGATGACAGGCAAATTATAGATGTACTTCGAACGATTTTATTTGAGGAATTAGGTTTCTCCGGACCTCCGGTTTTAGAAGGTTCTAATGTATTATACTATACAACAGAGCACATTCTTATAGATTGCGTAAGTTATATGATATGTTGTATCAGAATTATATTGTGAGTTGTATCAGAATTATATTTTTATACTGATATACTGTATCACAAATGTTAACATCTTTTTATTATCATTTGTAATACATAGGTTTTAGAAACCAGAATTGGTGATGTTACATCTCTGGCAATAATATTCCAAAGTGTAGCTAGAAGACTAGGTGTACGTTGTAATCTAGTATGTTTTCCTACTCACTTCTTTTTATGTTGGAAGCCAAAATGGTAAACATAATTTTAATTTTAGTAGCATTTCATTTTTTCAAATTTATACCATGTATTTATGTCATATATGCTTATATAGCTATCATATGTACATGAACATATATGGCTATATATTAGAAGATATGTATATGTATGTATACATGTGTAGATTACATAACTTTTTTATTGCTCATAGTGAATCTGAAAAAGACGAAGAATACTTCTATATTGATGTTTTACATGGTGGACTCATACGAAGTAAAAACGATTGTCCTAGAACTCGTGGTAGAAAATGTCCAATAGAAAGTTTCAATGAACACAGTGAAATTAGTCCTACAGAGGTAATTACTTATCTTGTTAAATGTGGAAACAAATAGTAAAAATATTAGTAGATAATAATCCATCATGGATAATAGCCGAGATAAATTAGAAAGATATGTATGATTGAAGAAAGTAATATTTCCCATATATTGCATAAACTTTGCTCTGAATTTTACTTATATATATAAAATCTTTGTTTTAAGATGGTGATACGGATGATTAATTCTTTACAAACGGTTAATCTTGATCCTAACCAAAATCCTCAAGAAAGGGCCATGCAAACACGCTCATTATTAGAATTCCGGTATATGATAGACCCACACAATATAGATGTGATTGAAAATCTAGGTCGCTATTACTCACTCTACCAGATAAATCTCTCAGGTCTCGTAAACAAATTACAGAGGCTACTGGTACATAAATTTAGTTTATATATAAATAAAATTCTCATAATTTTTTTTTTATCAATATATACATAAGATAAGAAATTAATATTCAATTTAATGTAAATTGAATTTTGGTAAAGTATTCAGAAATTTTTTTAATTCTTTATATAAACATACTTGTTGCAAACTTCAAATTTCGCTATATTAATTTTTTTATCTGTGTACAAAGCAACTTTATAAGAGAAAATCTTAAGTAAATCCTGTTTTTTTTATATATGCAGAATAGTTACAACAATAAACTGTGTGTGGAAGCAAGTCGAGCTAGAATAGTGCTCAAGTCATTTGAATCACGCATACTAGATGAGGTACGTAATTTTGATAATTTATAATCGAAAATATACAATTTATGTATAATATTGCTTAAAAAACTTTAAAAGCTATTTTATAAATAAAAAGTTACATAATTTAAGATATAGTGTGTGCGATAATTAATACTACAAATACACTAAATGTGTATTGAACATAGCCAACTTATTTCATAAATTATATCAATTACTTAATCATATATTAATTACTAGTGCACTAACAATTACAATTTGAGTATAAGAAAATTTGGAATACTGTAAAAATTTATGAATTAAAAATATGAAAAAGATATTGGTTAATTTTATGGGGCTTGTACACTTTTCAGGCTATACGAACATCCAAAGAGCACATAATGAAAGATCATATAAGAGAAAGAACGGAAAAAATTAAATATGCTGTTGGAATGGTCGTGAATTGTCGCAGTAGGCAAACTGCAAACTATACAGGAGTAATAATTTGGTGGGATAAAGAATATAATTCAGAAATAAAGATAGCACATGAAAACATAGCTTTCAATTCTGAGACGCAGACTCACCCTAGTTCTGTGACGCAACCGTTTTACACTATCCTTAGTGAAAACGGTAATACGTATTACGCTGCTCAAGGTACGAATAAAGTATTAGATGGATATGTATACGTATATTTTTATTATTTTACTTATATGTACACATGTATGATATAAAAGATCTCTTGATTTTAGATGTTTTAGAAGAGGCAACTCCACCAAAATGGATTGAGCACAACGAGATTGGCCGATATTTTTGCAGATTCGCATGGTCACACTATGTACCCAACACTATACTAACAACATATTTTCCATATGACGTAACTATTCTCAATACGCTTCGTCACACGAAACCTTTTCCTTGTTGTAAATCTTAGTTTATACTGTTAAAATAGTACCGTGAAATTGTAAAATGCGCTGTTTTTTACTAAACAATCTTTTAAGACAAATGTCACAACAATTAATAACAAGTAGTGACATTTTACAATTCACCAAATGTGAATTACAGTACGTGAGGAATAAATCTGTCTTGTTTTGATATTGAAAAAGCATATTTCAAACAAAAATTGTATGCAAGTTCAGATTTCATACTCAGTTTAATACTATAATTTTATTCAGATACACCTTTGACATATTGTAAATAATTATTTATGTATTCAAATATGGATAGATTGTCAGTTTTAAAATTAGAAAAGCTGTGATGTACAAACCCAGACAGCAAGATCTTCAAGATATGTCCTATAAACATTCTTAGAACATAGAAACGTTCTTAAAGTCTTGTTTTTGTTGGAAGATTTGTGCTACCTGAGAATGATTATGAAATGAGATTTTCCAGATATGGATTTGTACATATCTTTTTATAATAGGAGAAATGTAAATTTGTAAATAAATATTTAATAAATATATATTTTATACATATTTACAACCAAAACCAAAATGTTACTTTTATTATATTTAAGAGGCGAAGTTATTAGCATGACCAATGAACTCCAATTAATCAGCAATTAGTATATATAATTGACTTAAAGCAGAATTTTTAATTATAATTCTAATATAAATTTGTTATCATTGATGTATTTTTTGTATATTAAATAAACAAAAAGTTAATAAGTCTACATTGACAAAATAGCATAAATATTTAAATAATAGTTGATTAATTAGTAGTCGATTTTTAGTCGAAGTCGTCCTTATCACGTGGAGTTAAAAATATTTTACATTCAGAACATAGCTAAATATTCATGAAAGCAGAATCTAGGAGCATATATCGATCAGATTCACGAATTTTGCAACAGTTGCAAAACAGCATTTTTTGCTGAACGCAGCCAATGAATGGTGCGTTCCGTTTCATGCATGATGCGCATAATGCATCATTTATCCTTGTTTATCTTTTAGTGAGCAAGAAGGATAAATGATGCATCACGCATGAAACGGAATGTATGTATGTATGTATGTACATACATAACTTTTGAAACACAAGCGTAATCACGTGATAGAAGGCGGCCATGACATCGGAATACGTCACGTGTATGTTTTCTGAAAATGCCGTCATGCTATTCATCAACACGGACTATCTCTGTTGCGGAAGAAAGAAAATATAAATAATCCAAACGGAAGAAGATATTTCTTGAAAGAAAAGGAGAGTGAAAGGCGAAAGGGTGAATACAACGCTCCGAACGAGACGCATAACGGGAGAAGAAAAGAGCGCTTGTAATTATCTTTGTAATTTTAGTGATATATCTTGACACGTGTGTACTCGAACCTGTCGAGGACCGAGTTGCTTGCCACTAAATTTTATCAGACAGAATGGAAAAAGTACGACAGAATCGATGCAGAATGTGGTAAAAAGTTGCGAGAGACCAAGCAGAATCTGCTGTTTCGTAATCATTTATCGACAAATGAAAGTTTTTGAAAGAGAAGTTAAGTTTAAGAGCTCTATATGGATTAATAACCTTATTAAGAACCTGAAAAGATTAATACGAAATATTTTGGCAAATATAAGAGTCATTATGAGCTGTCTAAACAGGAACAGGGTTGGAGGCATCTGTAGGATTGTCACTTGGTGACACATAATAAAAAAAGCATTTAAATGGCTACAGAATGATAGGTTGCTGGTAATCTACTATCAGATTGTATCGTCAGACTTTGGCTGTGTTTCAAAATTGCTGCCAGTACTGAAAATCTATAGTTTACGTCACGTAAACTACAGTTTTTCAGTACTGACAGCTATTATGAAACAGCCTTTATTAGCAGAATGCGAACTTAATGTGAATATAAATGCCAATCTATTGCAATATTTTGCTTGAATTCGCTAGCAGATTGTTTATAATGTTAATATCCCAGTAATGTCTATTTCTACCACGGCAGATTAACTTTAATTTTGATTCAACTTCCTATCTTTGATTCAACTTACTTCCTATCTTTTTTTAATCCTAAGAATTAGAAAAGGATGAAAAGTAAGTTAACCGAGATTAAAAAAAAATCTGCTGGTAGAAATGGACATAAGCATACTGCCTGTAATAAAATTGGTAGCACATTTGTGCAGATATCGCAACCGATCCAGTATCATTTGTCTACATTAAACTCGTTTGCTAGCAGAGCCTGCCGATATATAATCTGACTGATTGTTGGCGGAAACCAAGCTATAAACATTGAAATAAAATTTAAATGATTACGAAATGGCAGATTTTGCTCAGTTTTTACAGTTAATCCACCATTGTCCTCTATTGGCAATGTCTCTTATATTTCTGCTGATATTTTATCGACAAAATTTACAGCGGACACTTTTGAAAGCTCTTCTCGACAGATTTGACTTATTGGGAATTTTGTTTACTGAGTATATATATATATAAATTTCTTTATTTCAGAATGAAATAAATATTCAAATTTATTTTCTATCGTCGCATTCTTCCAGATAAAAATCCATATTGGATTTTATATTCTGATTTTAGTACTATGCCGATTTTGCCTGCGAATTCCAAGCACTTATCCCATGATACTCGGCCAATGAATCCAGACAAGAATGACATTGTGTTGAGTTATCATGACTACCTACTCAGAGCATCGGATGTCGCATTATTGGAGCGAAATGATTGGCTTAACGACATTATAATAGGATTTTATTTTGAATATTTGAATCAACAATATAGGAAGGACAGCCGGTTATTGTTTATCGGACCCGAAGTAGCTCAGCTGTTAAAAATGCAGGATTCTTCGCAATATAATATATTTCTTGACCCTGTTGAGGCTACAAATTGTGACTTTGTATTCTTCCCTTTAAACGACTGTGATAGCAATGAAGCAGGCGGCTCGCATTGGAGCTTATTGATATACTCTCATATAGAAAAAAAGTGTTATCATTTTGATTCGTCAAACGGTATCAACAGCTTCTCCGCGAAAAAGCTTGCACGGAAAGTGACGAAATATTTTCTTGATAAACAAGAGAGAAAATATATCGAAATGAGTTGTCCGCAACAAAATAATAGCTACGATTGTGGTTTATACGTTTTATGTTTTGCAGATGTAACATCTAGGCATGCTATAAGAAATTCTAAAATAAGCGATTGTAATTGTAATATCGTTACAGAAATGGTTCCGAAAAAACGTAGCGATTTATTAAAATTAATTTACGATTTAAAAAATACATATAATGCATAGTATAATTGCTATGAATATTATATTCATATTAATAGCAATTCTGATTATCATGTGGTATTAGCGATTATAACTTATTGCTACAATAAACATTACTGTACTAATTTTACTTAATTTTTCCCATTACTTTTGATATTTATATTATTATAACTATTTGACGTTAATAAAGATACTTTAAATTTTTTTCAATAAAAATTCCTCTTTTACATAAAACTAGATTAAAAAATTTAGATCATTTGACAAAAGAAAAAGTATAACGAGTTAACTCTGTCTTAAAAATAATTTTTTTAAATTAGAAAATATTTCTTAATATTTTCTAATATATTTCCTAATCTATTACAATAATTGAATAATATGCGCAACAGTATGAAACGCAACGATCAATTTAACCGAATTCAATGTAACAAATATGACATAATATGAGACAAATATGAGATATGACACATTATAAGAGAGATTTATTAATTGCTTATTAATTAGCGGGTTCCAGCCTACTCTCATCCTGAGCACCTATTATGAAACTATCCGGAATGGATTCTGATCAGAATAATTAATTCCGTTTTTCCTAGTCTTATTATAAACACTTGGATTGTTTCAGAATTGATCAAAAGTTCCGCGTGAGCAAGTGAAAAGTCAATTCCGAGGAATGAAATAGTGAGAACCAATCAGTGACTTGCCTAAGTAAAGCGAAGTAAATTTTGCGACAAAAAGTATGTTTGACAACAATGGCTCGTCATTAGGGAATTCGCTTTACAGTTTCACTCTGATCGCGGTTCAGTTCGGACAACAGAGACGACTCAACGTGGAGGCAATACGATATATGTATATAAATAATTGTATCCAGTAAAAAGAAATCATATGTTTCTTCGACCTCTCATGATCAGTTGCTAATGTTCCTTCAAGCAATCACGTTTAGTATCAAACACTGTGTGGTATAGAACAACAAGTAAAATGACGTTGAAGGTTCAAGACTGGCTGTGGAAATATTACACAAAAGAAAATTCTGACTCATCAATAAAGTGTAATTACTGTGAAAAAATTTTTTCTACTTGTCAAAAGCAATCGTTAAAATATCACTTAGGTAATCATGAGATAACAGAACTAGACGAACATCCAGAACGTGACAGCATACTGAATTATTACAAAAAATCGAAACTAACGGCAGAATGCAACTTATGTAAAAAAATATTTGACCTTTCAATACATGATGTGCGTAGTTTAAAAAAGCATATAGCAAATCATCCCTCGCTTAAATGTGAATACTTTGTAAAGGATAACATTGCGATGTGCATAAAATGTAATTTACAAAAGCATTTAGTTCATCCCTCGTTTAGATGTGAATACATTGTAAAGGATAATATTGCAATGTGCATAAAATGTAATAAGATACTTAGATTAACATCAAATTCATCGGAGAATTTACAAACTGAGTTACAAACTGAGTGTCGGTAAGTACTCACATGAAAAATGTTTGAATATTGACGAATATAAAATTTATATAATAAAATATCTGAAGAAAATATAAATATTAGTTTTTTTCTTTAATAGTTTTATCGCATTCTCTTCAGTTAATTACTTCTTTTATAGTTGCAGATATTATTCAAAATCAGACTCTGATCCAGAATCTAATGATAATTTGCATAAGACTTTAATAGAATCGACGAAAGAAACGAAAACAAATGATACAAAGAAAAGAAAAACCGACAATGTTGATATAAAGAAAACAAAAACGGACAATGTTGATACAAAGAAAAGAAAAACGGACAATGCTGATACAAAGAAAAGAAAAACGGACAATGCTGATACAACGAAAAGAAAAACGGACAATGCTGNTACAACGAAAAGAAAAACGGACAATGCTGATACAAAGAAAAGAAAAACAAACAATGCTGATACAAAGAAAAGAAAGACAGACATTACAGATACAAAGAAAAGAAAAACAGACATTGTTGATAAGTAATGCATGATTGTATTATTTTAAGTATTAATTTCTCTATTAAATTTTATAAATTTTTAATCACTTCATGTGTAAATACAGATGCCATACAAGTTTAGAATCTAATGAGGATTTGCCTGAAACAATTGTGATATCGGAGGCAAAAGAGACAATACTGGATTTGACGAAAAAGGAAACAGGCGTTATTAACAAGTAATGCATGATTGTATCATTTTAAATATTGATTCTCTTATATTTTTTATCTTTTTAATCATTTCTTATATAAATACAGAAATGCATCGAACACATCAACGAAAAAAGAAGATTTTCATGATACAATGAAATCTCAACTTAAAATACAAATTAAAGAAAAAGTCCAATTAAAGAAGGTTATCCTAATAATAGGCAGAAAAAGTGGACCCTAGTTTCAAGTACTTAATCTCTTTACTTACTATTATTATGTAACATCTAAAAAAAATCTCACAATGCCACGAACATTCTAATTTGTCAATGCAAATTATGTTATTTGGGAAAAAAATCTGTCACAGATATACATACACCATAACTGAACATGTAATCCGTAGTCGAACTTTTTATCTAATTTTTTTTTATTAACTACGAAGGGTGTAGGTATAGCAGAATAAGAATTAAAAAAGTGATTGTAAAGTCTATTTTGATTCATTATATGATATTTGATGTTTTGTTGTTATGACATTTTATTGTCACTATTTGGATAATTATTCTGTGTTCAACATGTTAGCTTTCTATTTTTAATTTCACTTACTGTTAAACTATTATTTTATATTTATATATTCATTTTCATTATTCATTCTCATTATCGATGGAGAAATATATACATCTTTAATAACTTTAGAATATTTTGGATGTTTTATGGAATAAATTTTTCATTTTTTTGTTTTACGATTAAAATAGAAACATATTAATACAATGTACTTTTTGTATTATTTCACAGTATTAAAATTCATCTTTCAATAATAAAATTTGGTTATTTTTACAAATATAAGGTACAAAAACGAAGACTATGAAATACATAAAGGAAATTTAGATGAAATAATACTTTAGGATTATTTAAAATTTAAAACTTATGATTATTTAAGATTTAAAAATTGCTATATTTTTGTTTATATTTTTATTTCTATTTTTTTCATTTAAATTAGTATGAATGCAAAATTTATATTACAACAAACTAACATTTTTCAATTCGCAATAGTACATGACAGGAATATTGTTTTGAACATATAAAGATTTACATCTATAATTATAAGTAATTAAAATAATTTTCTACAATACAGTCTTACTATGTGATACATTTTTTGTAGTAAAAGTTTTTCAGTAAGTAAAATGAAAGATTTTGTGTCGATATCTTTCGAATATATCAGTATATAATATATATGATATGAAATTGAGGTATTTTCATAGATGACTGTAATAAGATGCATGAATCACCATATCCCGTGTAATATCTTTTATGGACGCGCAACCTAAAAGAAACGTTTGTTTTAAAAATATTTCACTGAATTAAGCAATAACTCTGTATGTTGTCGTAAAAAATTATGCTTTAATTTACCAGTTAATGCAAATGCTAGATCAATTTCTCTTCTCATGAGTTCAAGAATTTCGCTAGCACCTTTCTCGCCACTATGTACCAAGCCCCATAACATTGGTCTGCCAAAGAATACCTGAAAAAGAACGTAATCGATTAAATCTGGAAGAAAACGAACAAATGAAACATTAATATTAAACAAACAGCTTATACAGATCTAAAGATGTCTTACTCTTCTTTCAAGCAATGCTTTGGAATATGCTGTTCTTCCTAAAGCATCTCTAGATATGAAAGCTCTATGTACTAACAGAATTATTTGACATATCATATGTTTATAAATTGTTTGAATATTTTTATTATATATAATATTTTTTTTGTCATACCATTTTTGCCCCCAATGCTAAAGCTTTGAACACGTCGATACCTTGCGTTACCCCACCATCCATGTATATTTCGACTTTATCTCCCACAGCTTTACTTATTTCAGGCAAAACTTCAATCTGCAGATACAATTATTTCAATAAGTCACATATTACATGTGTATATTTTTTCCAAATGAGATAATCTAATACTTTCCAATCGAAAACTTTAAGCAAGAAATCAACCAACCGTTGCTGGAACACTGTCTATTTGACGCGCACCATGATTTGATACTATGATGCCATCGATTCCACTTTCCACGGCTAAACGTGCATCCTCTACTGTCAGTATTCCTTTTAGAATTATCGGTAGCGTTGTAGTTCTGTAAAATAATTTGACTCGCATTATTTGACTCGACATACGAAATATAACAAAACCGTCTGGTGCTCCAAAACATCGAGATAAGGAAAGTTGACAAACGACGATATGCAGATACCTTTTAAGCCACTTAACATCATCCCAAGATAAGGATGCATCGAATAGTGCGTTAACATATTCGTTAAGGCCGGAGCCAGTCTCCGCGGTATTTATTCGCTTCGATAAATCACCCTGGAAATTTGCGAATCTAAAACAAAGAGCGTACTGTTCATCTCCATATGTTATCAAATTAAATTTCGTTTAAGCTCAATGAATGGGTACCTCAAGTGACTGGGCAAGGAGAATTTATTTCTCAAATCGGCTCGTCTATCACCGAAAAACGGCGCATCGATAGTGAGAACCAGTGCTTTGAAGCCAGCACGTTCAGCGCGTCTTATTAAATTTACGGTAACATTCCTGTCATTATAAATATAGAGCTGAAACCACTTTATACCCTTCGGCGCAGCTTCCGCCACTTCCTCTATGCTGCTCGTCGATATCGTCGAAAGAATGAAGATCGTTCCCGCCGCCTGAGCAGCTGCGAATAAATAAAAGCGAAAACAGTAGTAAAAGAATTTCAACAGCAATTAGTCTAAAAATTAAACAAAATTATCCGAATATTTTCATTTTATATACATATATAATAAAAAAATGTATGTATATTAAAAAATAGTACATGGATGTGTATTATTTTACGTTTTAAAATGATTCTAAATTGATGAAAAGAATTAATTATGCCAACAATTGTGCCAAATTCTGAAATTTGTTTTTTAGCGAAAGATGACCGTGTAAAATGATGATGTGATGAAGACGATATATTTACGGCCGGTTTTTCCAACTTCTTGGTAAGCTAATAGTTAAATGTTAAATCATACATCTTTGTTTTATCTTCAAATTAGACAAGTTCAGACGTATGATTTAACATGATTAAACTATTTTAGCTTACCAAGAAGTTGAAAAACTGGCCCTTAAATTCGTAATATGAAATTATATTCAATTTGAGTCACTTTTAATCCTTCCTTAGATCGTCATTAACATGTCATTAATTTAATTAAAACAGTTAAATAATACTATCTTAACTATATGTTTTGCATTAAAATAATATTTTCGACACGATAGTTAAAGAACAAAATATTTACTTTTACTTAAGGAATATATTTAAATTTGTTCCTTTAATATTTAACAGCGTACAATATGAAAGAGAGAAGCGTACAGTTATTACTTCCATACATATCTTTCAGAAGGAAATCCGCTACAGGTGTTACGAATAATACGACAATGACATATTACGCGTATTGCGGAAGCAGGTCGCATGATGTAATCGTTACAGGTGAAATCGAGGCTTGGAAACTAATGCGAGTATTAACTGGAACAGCGCAACACGATATAACCGCGATGAGAATTCAATAATGCAGGGAAAATGCAGGGCGTCAAATTAAAAACTAGAAACTAAAACAAATCGAATTAAGAAGATTGTAATTCTAATCAAAGTCACTCTTTGAGATTTCGAATTAATTTTTTACTGTTTACCATAAAAAAGATTAAAGAATATAATTACAATATCTAATTAGAAATATTTACTGCGAGCAATTTTGTTGATTGAATTAATCGCCAGTTAAATCAATCAATGATTAATTTATCGAGTAATTCCTGTATTATTTTAATAACGCGGATGGAATTATTAATATTCTTAAGCTTTGCTTGAGGCAAAAGAATTAGAAATTTGCTTTGAGTGATTCTGCCAGTTGAATTAATAATCAGTTAAATTAATCGCAATTATTGGCGCCAAAAAGATTATTTATGAGTGGATAGGAGGGAAATCTTATCATCTTAAACAGATAGATGATAACAGAGGAAACTTCAAAATTTACGCAGTTTGTAGAAATAAAAGTAAAAATGAAATCAATCAATTTTAACATAAGTATGCATTACATCTACAAAAGTTATTACAAATATAATTTTTGCAACAGAGTAAGCAAGTAATATTTTATTCAAGCAAAATCTTTCTGAACTTTTTAACTAAAATATTCAGTATTTCTTTTAATATAATTATGCATTGTGTTTATGGAAAATATAGCAAATATAATTTTTGCAACAAAGCAAGGAAATAATATTTTAAGTGATAATAATTTGATTTAAGATCAAGATTGAATAAAGTGATTTAAGAAATAATTTAAGTCAAATTCTCATGGCAAAAATATTCAGTAGATATTTCTTCTCCCCGTAATGAAATTTTTTCGAACAAAACACTGATTTTTAATGTTAGAAGTATATTAAATTTTGGAGAAAACTACTGCAGTACGTTTCAACCCCCTTTCTTTCGCCGCCAATGACCGCAGTTCCCACGGAACTGCCTTCAGCGCAGGAACGCTCCGTGCATAAATCATCTTAAAATTCTTATTTCTTATTTCATACATTCATGCACAAGGACAGAGGCCTCGCGATCGATGGTAATCGATAAGAACCGTTAACCGTTCGTCCGGAGGACGGGACAAAAGGATGAGACGGGAGGGCGAGAATCCACGCGAGCGTAACCGATAGAAAACGAGTTTCCTCAAGCGGAGGCAAGCGGAGGTTTCTCTCACGCGAGTCGGCGAGTGGCGAGATCCGCGAGATATATCAGTCCGTCACGCGGCCGGGCAGTCGCGCGCGTCCCGTAACTCTCATACGGTTCGCCGCTCTCGTCGGCTCCCTATCTCGCGCTCGCGCCAAAGCGGCAGTCGACGGACTTGAACGATATCTCGGGGAGACTTCCTGGCCGCCGCGCAGCGGCGATGACGGTGTCTGTCTACTCGCGCCGCGAGGCCCCCCCGCCGCCCGCCGCGTCTGCCACGTTCGCGCGACGAGGTGAGAGGTGAGGTTAAGTCACCGCGAGAGCAGCAACCGGCAGGGAGCACCGAGAACATGGTCGTCCTCTCGCGAAGATGAGGCGCAACGTGATCAGCCTGGTCAAGTTCCTCCTCCTGGCGGCGTTCACCGTGTTCCTTACCGTCGTGGTGTTCCGCTACGCCCGAACGCCAGCGAGCCGTCGGCTCCCGACGTCGCTCGACGCCCTGGCACCGCCGGCGGCGGCCGCGGTGNTCGACGACGACGACGAGCGTTCACGTCAGGTACGAGTCCGGCAATCCGACGCGCGACTCGCGAACTCTCGCCGTCGTTGGAAAAATACTGCGGTAAAGTGGGTGTTACTCGGATCAGTGAAATCTATCGGAAACAGGCTTGACAAGGTGTAGTGTACGTTTGTCAGCAAAAACCGGCAGAAACAAAATGATAAAATCTGTTGACATGGTATAGTGGCAGATTGATTGCAGGATCTGCCGTTTCGTAAACATTTAAATGATACGCAGATAGCGTCACAAATGTGTCAGATTCCGCAAAGTCTTATCAATTCATCTTATCAATATCTTATCAAAGTTTTATCAATAGAGTATCGCTAGAAACGTAACAAGATCTTTTAACAAAAGATGATAGTAAACGTGATAGTAGATTGATTGCAGAAATCTCCCAAGTAGAACAAAAATTAGAATGACATCATATTGACGTCAAAATAACGCTAACGCAGTGATAAAATGTTATAATAATGACATTTTAGAGTTATTTTGATGCCATTTTGACATTTTTGTGATTTCATGTTCTACTTGGGCTAGAAGGTTTTAGATGTTTGGATATTCCATGATGTGTCTAAGATAGATTTTGCAGAGTGTCTGTTATAAATTAGAAATGCCATCACACAAAAACAATAAAATTAATAGAATAGAATGATGACAAATCGACTGTAAAATATCATAGAGAACTTATTTTACAATCATTTAAATGATACTCTGATAGACAAATCTTTCTCTCTCTGATAGACAAAAGTAGGTTTTGTAGACTGTCTACTAGAAATTTTATCGGTAGAATATCAATAGAAATACAACAAGATACCTCAAGAATGATAACTAAATCTGTCAAAAACAGGTTTTATAAAGTCTGGTATAAATCTTATCGATATAATGTCATTAGAAACATAACAAGATCTGTTAATAGAATATGATAGATTACAGAAATCTAGAAAAATTTGCCATTTTTCATTTACAAAATGTCTACTGGAAATTATTAGAATTCTAACAGAGAGAAATATCCTAATATACCAAATCTATCAGAAACAGGTTTTGCAAGGTCTACTCTAAATTTCATCAGCAGAATGTCAATAGAAACATAACAAGATTTAACAGCATGATAATAGATTTATTATAAAAACTTGAAAGAATTTGTCATTTCGTAATCACATTTAAATGACACGTAGATAGCCAAATCTATCAAAAATAGATGTTGCAAAGTGTCTACTAGAAATTTCATCAGTAAAATATACACAGAAATAATAAAATCTGTTAATAGAATATGATAACAAATTAATTGTAGAAATCAAGAAGAATCTATTTTGTAATCATTTAAATGATATGTTCCATTTGAATCAAGATATGTATTAAATTCTGCTTAACACCTGCTGTCAGGCTCTACTGATAGAACACGAAATTAATGCGAATGATGTCAATTTGCCATAATATTCTGCACAATTCTACACACAGCTGCTAACGTATTGTTAACATTTTGCTTTCTGAAATATGAAGAAAATCAGTATTATATCTCGTTAAATTCGATTCCCTAAAAAAAAAAATTCACAACAGGATGAATTTCGTGCCAATCATCGAGGAAGAATTAAAACCGTTGTAACTTCGTTGAACTCAATTTCTTGCTGGCATAATAAAATAAAGAAAGCTTGGAATATTGAATGGATTACGGATTAGATCCGCGTATTTATTACAAATTTAATACAATGCGCGGATCTTTTATGTTTTATGGCATCAGCAGTTGGCGCATTATGTATATTGTATCATACCGGATATTACGAGTAGATCTTATGCGCATACATACTTGAAAACCTACTTTCCTCATATGCACATAACAGCAAACGAGTTTTAGTTGCATCTCTCTTGCATTCTTAGCGATCAGGAATGTACTGAAGTGTTTGCGTGCCCAAGTTGTTGGGTTTTTTTTTATCGCAAAAGATGTCAATTGATACAATTCTTTATATATTGTTACACTTCGTCACGATTTTCTAGCAACAATATTATTTAATAATGTGAAAAATGGATCGAGATTTATTTTTCAAAATTCATCTCATCTTTGCAACCAACTTTGTAAACAAGCTAATTAATAAAAATAGACAGCAATCACTTTACTTCATCTGATCACTAATGTCAATATATTTTACAGGATGTGGAAGACAAAATCGATTGGCACGACTACAAGAAGATTGAAGCAGAAGAAAAACGAACGGGGATAGGAGAACATGGAAGACCAGCCTTCCTCTCCCCGTCCCTCGATGTGCGAAAGGAAAAATTGTATCAAGTAAATGGATTCAACGCAGCTCTCAGCGATGAGATCTCAGTGAATCGTTCAGTGCCTGATATTCGCCATCCAGATTGTAGAAAGAAGAAATACTCGAAGAACCTGGATCCCGTTTCTGTGATAGTCTCCTTCCACAACGAGCACTTTAGCACGCTGCTGCGAACCTGTTGGAGTGTAATTAACCGCTCGCCGCCTTCTCTTTTAGAAGAAATCATACTGGTCGACGATGCCAGTACAAAAGTCGAGCTAAAAAAGAAGCTAGACGATTATGTAGCCCAGCACTTGCCGAAGGTGTCGATCGTACGATTGCCAAAACGCTCGGGATTGATACGGGGCCGATTGGCGGGCGCGAAGAAGGCGAGAGCGAGAGTTCTTGTGTTTCTCGACTCGCATAGTGAGGCCAATGTGAATTGGCTGCCGCCGTTGTTAGAGCCCATCGCGCAAGACTATAAAACCTGTGTTTGTCCGTTCATCGACGTGATAGCTTATGAGACCTTCGAGTACAGGGCGCAGGACGAAGGCGCCCGAGGGGCGTTTGACTGGGAGTTGTATTACAAGCGACTGCCGCTACTCCCGGAAGACTTGAAGAGACCCGCAGAGCCGTTCAAGAGTCCTATAATGGCGGGCGGTCTGTTTGCCATCAGCTCCAAGTTCTTCTGGGAATTGGGCGGCTACGATCCGGGCTTGGACATATGGGGCGGCGAACAATACGAGCTGTCCTTCAAGATCTGGCAGTGCGGCGGTCAAATGTATGACGCGCCCTGCTCCAGAGTCGGTCATATCTATCGTAAATTCCCGCCGTTTCCTAATCCCGGCCGCGGCGACTTCCTGGGAAAGAACTACAAGAGGGTCGCCGAGGTGTGGATGGACGAGTACGCGGAGTACATCTACAAGAGGCGACCGCACTTGCGGGCGTTGGATCCGGGCGATTTGTCGGAGCAGAAGGCGTTGCGCGCGAAGTTACACTGTAAGCCGTTTAATTGGTTCATGGAGAACATAGCCTTCGATCTCGTGGAGGTGTATCCGCCCATTGAGCCGGACGACTTTGCCTACGGGGAGATCAGGAATATGGGCGCGACCGAATTGTGTTTGGACTCGAAGAAGCGGAAGAGGGACGAGCTTGTCGTGATGGACACCTGCACGAAAGACGATCCGAAAGTGTCGGGTGAGCAGGCGTTCCGGCTGACCTGGCATAAGGACATCAGGCCGAAGGATCGCACGGATTGCTTGGACGTGTCGAGAGGCGAGGAGAAAGCACCCGTGAGCCTGTATCCCTGCCACGGGAAACAGGGTAATCAGTTATGGCGTTACGACGTCGAAAAGCAGTGGCTGCAGCATGGTTACTCGTCAAGATGCCTGGACACCGATCCGGGCAGTAAAAGGGTATTTGTGACTGCATGCGACAAATCGTCGCCCACTCAGAAATGGCGGATAGAGCAAGTTAACATGAAGGCGATTAATAATTGGGAAAACATAGGACCCAAGCTCAAGTGAACTCTCTTCCCTCGTACTGCCATAATCTTGAACAGTAGGCTCGCGCCGAATTCTTGTTATTGTAGAAATCTAGGAAAGAATTCCTTTATTCCTGGTTACTAGTCATCGCAAATTTCAATTTGAACAACATACTGCACTTGTGTTAATAATTAATGAAGAACAAGACTCGATCAACGCGCGGCCCGAATAATTTTGCACGTAGCGTAAGGCGAAATTTTCGTTCCTTGAATATGCAGACTGGATAGCAAACGGTCTTCATATCGGCGGATGTGACGGATACATATCGCATATGCGCTCTATCGTGCCTTACATCATAGCCATACGTAGGAGTACGATACGATAATGATTTTAGCATTTAAGTTTCACCTTTCGCTCAAATTAATATTACGGTAAACATTATATCCCTTTAAAATGCCACTTATTAAACAGGACTGATACCTTTATTTGTATTACATTGTAAAGTTTCTTTTCTTGTGTGTTAAAGAATATTTTTAATTTAAAAAAATTCTAAATATTCTATTAAAAAAGTTATGAATACGATTATTTTATCACAAAAAATATTACAAATTATTTTTCTAAATAATAGAAATTTCAAAATTTTGTAATATTTTTTATGGTCTTTATCTTCTTATTTCGCATAGAAGATTTTGCGTTAAAAAAAATTTTCTTTACGGTGTCCAATAATTTTCGAAAAATTAAATTATAATTATGTGACACATTTTGTATAACAATTTTAACTATTCATTCCTATGTAAATAAGTATTATGAACTATTTTATGAAATTAGCAGTAAAAAAAGAGAAAATATATAAAATCACCCTCCATTTTCAATACATTATGAGTAAATTATAGAATAACTTGAAATATAAAATACATATATTTTTTCTGATAATACGCAAATAATAATATAACACATGAAATTATAAAATGAACAATAATTATGCATTTTTTATACTAGTACTAGTGTCTCGACATAATATAACTTTTCTTTGAAATATATTTCTAATTAAGTAGAGGATGCAGTTTATCATATATATAATATTGTCTTTCTCTGTCGTATCCCAATTAAATATACATATACATATAAGAGCATGATTGCTTGATCGAAAGTTATTCTGCGATATACTCGAAGAATCAAAATCGAAAATGGAGCATTTGTTAGCAATTGTAAGAGCTATGTGAATACATTTGAAACATTTATTGTTTATATTTTTCAGTACATTCGTTTATGTTTGAGTGCAGATTTTTGACAATTATGGAATGGTTAATATTAGAGAAGTATCGTTAACTGTCTGTGATCGTTGGTGTGTTTGGGTAAACTAATCTTTAATTATTACTATTTTTATAGCATATTTATATGATTTAATACATGTTTGTATTTAAAAAATCCTTATATTTTACAATAAACGTAAGTACCAATCCAATGATGAAAGTAGTGCAATAAAATTATAATTCTGATTGATCAAAAATCCCAGGTGTCAATGTTTCACTGCGGTATCTAAGAATATTTTGCGAGACGTCTACTCACCCCTTGCATTGGCGCATTCTCCATCGGGATGTGCCATACGCTGCATCGCGGTAGGTGCAACTCCCAAGGGCATTGAAACTTTGTGACCCAACACTGTCGTGCTTATATCCCTCTTGGACACGTCCCGCAAGAATCTAGGACGTATCCTGTAACTGCAAGAATATTAAACATGATCGAGAACTGGGACAGTTGCATTTTTAATCGCCAACCATATAAAATATACATAATGTAGCTTATCTCTTTCTACATAAATTATTTGAGGAATCATGTATCTGCAACGTGAGTATCTAGAAAAATTGTAACTTTTTCAGCTCAAATATTTTATATTAAACAACTTTTTTCTCTCTCTCTCTAAAACTACTTTTTTGCTTTCAGATTAAACAGCTAGATTTACTTTTTGAAAGCTTCCTTATTCCACTTTACGCTATATTCTTCTCCTGCACCACTCTTATAGTAATCCCTCACGAAAGCAGGTAAACGTTCCAGAGCATACTTCTCGTAGTCCTCGACACACACGAAAGCCATCTTATCGCATCAAAAATTAATATTGTTGCAGTCTGTAAAGGTATTGTTATTGTAATTCTAAAATGAAGCAAAAGACAATTTATATGAAATCCAACAAGAAGAGGCCACGAAGATTGACTTGCCAATTTCAATGAAAAATATTTTGTTGCATCAAACTTTACGAACTTTCTTTTAGCAATTTTAACAGCATTGAATGATTCTACATGAAAACTTTATTTAATTTTCATTAGCAAGTCTATCCACATGGCATTATCTTGAATTTATTATATATTTTCCTACTTCTTGTTCTCGAATCTTCTCTTATAAGATACATGTTCTTATAATTTGTATTATTATAACGTTTTATATTTGTCAATTGATACTTTGATATAATAATAGATGATAATAATCGATGCTTTATGATATAATAATAACATAATATTGCTACAAACACATGCAGCGATGTTATGTAACAAAAATTATGTAATTCGAAGAACAAATAAATATATTATCTCGAAAGTAAAAAAATTTATAGTACATTAAATAATATATGCTCTTACAATTTATATCGAGACCATAGTCTCAAGGATGTTTTAAAAAGTGTTTAAAAATGTTGTATTCAATATTTAATAGATAAATCGATATTTTATAATATTCAGAAAACAACTGTATTCATATACAACATTATGTAATTAGAACAGTATTAGCTTGTCAAAATGTTTATTATTTATTGCGTCGTTTATTATCGTTTATCGCATAATTGTAGCTATAATTCTATTGCTAACGCAGAAGTAGTTGACGTTTCACTGATAACGCAATATACAGCAGGTTCTGATAGTGTCGACGTCTCGGAAAAAATTATAGATAAAATTCTATAGAAAATTCGCTTGTGAAAGAGATTAAAAAGATTGGCTTACTCTTTGGATAGCTCGTTGTCCGCTTCTGCTCGCCTCGATCGATGACAAGCGACTGACTATTCTCGGATAAATCGCTGATAGCACAAGGAAAGTTCAGAATTTAATCATAAAACAGATAAAACTGTTTGCCTTTATTAACATGGGTTTCTTCCATCTCCTTTCGCGGCGAAGCGATGAATATATCGACTGTTTTCTTAAAGATGAATTGATAACTCACAATATAAACATCTATAACTTTGAAAGGAGCGCGTGACTTCGATGAATTATATACTCTGTCGTGCATTATATATTCATCTTTAATGGATTACTATCTAATGTTATCGCATGATTCAAATAAACGCAAACTGTCCGATGTCCTCGAAAAAACGCGACGTGTTTTAAATAAAAATAAGAAGAGAAACAATTTTCTCGATTAAATTTTATTTTAGCGATGATATACTGGCAAGCAATATTACAATAGCGTGCTAAATCGAAATAAACTTACTATTTAATTTTTAATTACAGACGAAAATTAAGAAACTCAATTCAAGAATCGAGAATTATTAAATTTATTAAGGATCTTTGTCAAGATAATAGCTCGACGTCTGCTATCAGAAGTAACAATTTTTTGAAGGGAGAAATCCAAAATTGTTAGAAAATACAACAGAAATAAGGTAAATGAAGGACGAAATCTATTTAAATAAGAGTAAGTCCTTTTACAACTGAGCAAGTGTTTAGTAAGAAGAGATTAGAAAATCCTGAACAAAGAACTGTGTCCACTTATTTCTTTCTCTGAAATAAAAAATTGCCAAACTTCGTCTTCAATTTGACTCGAGGCTTAATCGTGACACTGCATTTCAGCATTTCCATCAAACGTACGGGACGCTGAGTTGACTTCTGGAGGAAGCGCAGAAGAAGGGAAGAAAAAACAATCGTCTGCTTAAACTTTACTTTATTACATTCTGTTAGAAATAATACACAAAAGATTCCGGAGGCGGCAAAGGTCTCCTTACTGCGAAACAACGCAGGACGCGCGGGTGTCGCCCGTTTCGTATAAGTGAAAGTCCCCCGCGAAAATTGGCAAACCGTCGCCCGCAACCCCCCGTGCGTATTTATATTTCTGTGTACGTGTTCGTTTGTCGTGTGTATAGATGTCTACATGTGTTACATGTGTATGTGTGTGTATATATATGTGGCCGCGTGCAGTTTCCTTTTTTTTTTATTTCAAATCAGCCGAGCGACCGCGCGCGCGCACGCCAGCACGTTGCATCTAATTAAGAATATACAATCTTATAATAATTATACTTATATTTATATATTTATATATATAATATATATATATATATATATCGAAAGAGAGTCTGCGAGGGACCATAAATAATCGCGCGGATCGGCGGCGTGGGAAGGGTCGCAGGATCGGTTGGCGAGTTTTGAAAATGAAAAATGCCTGCATAAATGCGCCATTTAAACGGATATGTAGCGCGTAGGGCGACCTGAGCGCTTCTGTATTCTCTTTCGTATTCTCTTTTTCTTTTTCTCTTTGCTTCGCAGAGTTTCCAGCAACGTCGACGGCAAATCTGTGCAAATCTCGCTACCCTCGCTCTCTCCCTTCTGCCAGATCTGACACGAGCTAGACGGCACCGCTAGAACCCGGAGGGCCGAAAAGTCCCGGATCTGTTGGGTCCTATTTTAGGATTAATTAAATCCTAATATCTTGCACGTTCTCCCTTTAGATGTTTGTCTACGAATTTTTTTTTGTACGTATTCGCACGTGCCCGATCGCGCGAATCGAGAATCTGAGAAGTGCGCGAGGAGACAAGATCGCGAACGAGAATTTTATACGCCGGGCCTCACGGTTACCACGCATGAAAACGCTCGTCCTTATATCTTATCGTGACGATTCGCGACGAGAGCTGAGGAGGATCCAGCGGAAACGTTTTACAAGCACGAACGTCTTCGATTGTCTCCTCCAGACAGTACAAATCTTCCAAAGACGTCTCAAAAACATTCTGAACGTCCCCATGTTCTAAAAATGTCTAAAAATCGTAGGACATGTTTTGGAGATCTTGTGCTGTCTGGCTCGACGCTTGCAAAATGAAATTATAAAAATTATCATTGAAATAAAAATAAATGTAAAATCATAATTATTTGAAAGCAACGCATTTGCAATAGCAGATCCATAACAGATCCTGTTGATAAAATGTATGATTAAAAAGTCTCTTTTTTTTACACACTTGTGACGTTCTTCCCGGCTCTCCTTCAAAATCCGCTTCGGAGAGTCCTGCAGTCTTTCCGCGTATTACAGCATTAACGGCGAGAGATTGTACTGAGTTATGCAAGTGTATTCCATTTTATTTTTTTCCTAACGATTGCGCTAAAAGTGAACAGATCTTTCTGAGAAACTTTTTCAGGCTTGTGATTTTCTTCCCCATCCCCCGAACAGAGGGTGTAGAGTAGCTTCGGAAATCAGAATTCAGCGTTACTTTTATATTCCAGATATCACAGAGATCCAAATGACAACCTTCAAGAGCTTGCAAGAACGAGGATTTTTTTCGGCGTTTTTGCGACATCTCTCCAATATTTGTATCGTTTGCGTTAATTTCGTGCATTAGTCTCTTATATCGATCTCCACCTCGTCTCTCGATAACATCTTTTCTCGTTATCGCATGCAGTGCATTCTTTGACTGTCCATCCATTTTAGCTCTCCGTAGCTCCATTATCATTAATCTTTTCTGCTCGAATGCATCCACTGGATATTCTATTTTGATTTTTATCTTAGCAATCTTTTTTTTTCGAAAACCACGTATATACGACTCATGATCGTACAGGATAACGCCATCCATAAATTTATGTTTCCATATGAGTACACAAGGACGTTTACGTGTCCTATTAGTCTAATAAGCAATTAGTATGATCCTGCATAGATCCTTACGTTTAAACATTCATCTTGCACCTCGCATAATTGCAATTGCTCTCTTCGTTCTCATTAATCAGTCATTATCGATTGGTTTGATACTGCAATATTCTTTAATCAGAAGTTTCGGCCTCTTTTCCTTGATTCAATCTCATCTAACATCATTAGCGTCGAAATATCTGATTAACGGTGCAATCTCGCGTCTCTGAGACATTTCCACATTTCGATAATTGCATCACGTGTTTCACGTTTCGCGTCTAATTAGATTTCGTGCGCAGCGTTGAATTGTACGGACTGACAACATTTAGAATCCTGAATATTGGGACGAAGCGAACTTTAAACAATCCCGCAAAAATCAAACGCTCCGCGTGGCGTGTATCGCTAATAAAATATTCTCCTATTAGTCGCAATTAATAAAGTAATCTGCTTTAAAGTGCGCTTTAATTGCTTCAATATAATTCGAGTCTCCTAAATTTTCATCCTTTCGCCGCGATGCGATCCGGTCCGGGAGTGCCGCGGATTCAGTTACGCGGCCGGTTCTGTTCGCATCACGTTTCTACGTCTTCGCTCCGTTTCCTCTTGTCGCTCTTTCTCTCTTGCAAAAGCACTAGTATTTGGTTTTTCGTGCGAAGAAAGCGTAGAAACTAAGCGCATGCAACAGAATAGGCTTGTTTACGCGTACACGCAAGTTACGTAACATCTCTTCCGCATAGAAGACCTCCCTGAGATCGGAGGTCTCGCGTGGCGCACGAGCTGAAAAAGATTTTAGACAGGCGGATATTTCGGTGCATTACGCGAACAAGCTGATACTTTCCCTCCTCCGGGGTTCTTTTCAATCTTTCAAAAAAAAAAAAAAAATCATGTTTCTCGATCGAGCTTTCTCTTCCGACTTCGACATAACTCTCTTCCTTGCAGTCTTCTCCTTAAATAAAAGCTTTCGCGACCGCGCGCATTCTGAAGCAAGCTACCTAACGTTTAGATTAATTAACGTAGAAGGGGGTACTTCTTGGTATCCGAACATGATATCATCATCACGCTCTTCAGCCAACGCTCGCAGCACCCCAAGAGAACTACGTGCGACGAGGTATTCCTACAAAAACGCAAGTGTACGGCACGCATAGCCAGCGGACAAGGGCGCGATCATTAGAAAACGTATGCTTCTGGTATCTGGCTTTGGTAAGGATTACATCTGCGGAGCACGGCCTGGCCGGAGGACCGTGGCGTCGGGGTCGATCCCAAATTCCAGTGTTATTGAACCTTTTAGTTCCAGACTCCTCGACCCGAACGTCGACCGAGCATGACCGGCGAAACCTGTCCGACGAATCTTGTTCGTTTCTTAGATAATTAACTAACGAAATAAAGCGATACCGATCTACGACTCGTATTCCGCTCGCGCGGAAAATAGCTCGGAAACGGAGAAGCGTCGCTCTTCCCTTCCTCCCCGTTCAAGGAACTTCCGTGACGAGGAAATCGCTCCTGAAAAAGATTCGGATGTTTTTTTACTAATGCATAACACTAATCTCTTCCCATTGTTCAACGACAGGATGATCGAGCACGGAGGGGCAGCGGCGCGTCGCCCTTTCCCGCAGGATCGCTCTCGAGGATCAGAACGAAAGCACGGAGTTGGAACAACGCTGACTGCCCATCGAGGTAGTTACAAGTGACGAGTTTCTCGCACGTCAAAGGCGAATGAGAAAAGAATGCGGGGAACGCATTCCTCAATTGAATAAAAAGTAGCGGACGACGTCGGAGACGATGACGACGGCGCGTCCCCCGGTTGCGTTGATCTCCCTTACGGCGAACGCGGCGGCGCTTCGAGAAACGTCATTCAGCAGATCGTGTTAAATGAACGAGAGCCGTTAATCTCCTTCCGTTTATTCGTAATTTTACTGACTAGAGCGTCATTCGCCGCTTTGAATACAATTAAAATTATCTTTAGAACTAGAACTAAAGAGATGTCGACGTTGAGTCCTCCTTTCTCTTTCCTCTTCTTTCTCTTCGTCCTTTTCTTCCTCCTCTCCTCCTTGCTACGTTTACGAGAATTGTAACTGCATACGATCTCGAGAGCGATACCACTCTGGCATCATACGTACGTTCCGCATGCGGGCCACGCGCAAGTGACACATGCGTTAAATGCACGCAGTAGTTTTCGCCTTTTGATTCTTTTGGTTCTTTTTTTTTTTTGCTTCCGTTCGACGACCCTCGTATTTTGAAACGAATGTAAAAAACATGGCTACCTCTGCCGACGTGTACGCAACGTATTAGACAGCGATTCCTCAGTTTATCCGCGGAACGGGAACCGAAGTGTAAAAACGTTGCTGCACGATCGCCTTTCTCTTCCTCTCCGTTACGTACGAGTGTTGTGGAAATCGGTATAATTTCGACGGGCTCAAATTCTCGCGCCGATCGTCTCGTCACACTTGAGCCTCGCAAATGAATTCGTACGCGATTCTTCGCGTGCCTTCCGGTGGAAATTATACTGATCCTAGTCCCTGACGTGACCCCGTGTTACGCACAGGAAAATTACAATTCCCGTCGCAATTTCTATCATCCCTTGCATACCTCCTTTCTTTCTCTTGCGCGACAAGACCAAGCGCTACCTCATTCGATGGCAAAAAAAAAAAGAAAAAAAATAACGAAGAAACGATATTCCTGTGTCACTAATTAGAACAACGCGCTCGACAATGTCTCTCGTAGCCTATGTCTCTCTTATTTCTACCACGCATAAGATAAATGACACTAGTATTCATGACACTTCCAGTTTGTGAACCATATTTCTCTCACTCTCTCTCTCTCTCTCTCTCTCTCTCGGAGTAATTTAAAAAAAAAGAACAGAAAGAAAATCAAAGAAAGATGTATAAGTATTGTACACGTTATATACGCTTATTTAGTGGTACAATTAAATATTAAATAATTATAGACTACATTTCGTGTTAACAAAAGTGAACTTAGCATACAGTCTGTGTACAAAAACCAGGATTTACAATAGCGTTTCTCTAAATCTCAATGTATAATAGGAATATAATAATTTTTTTTTATCACATATAAAAAGCGGTTGTCTATATGTACATATCTGAGTAAGATTAGGTACCATTATCGTTTAACCAATAGAAGCTATTATATAATTTGGTACACTGTTTAACTCGGTATTCGATAAATACGAACAATAATAATCAATACGTCATTACTTCCTGGTGTCTTGACATAGTCGTTGGTTTTTCGCACGAAATCTTATGTATACATACGGCTCGCTTACTCCATGTTACACACGTGACTGATTTATTTCTCTTTTCCTTTTTTTTTTTAAAGATTACTTTTATATCATATCTATATATAACACACGTTATTTAATAAGTCAGAGCTATGGCCAGTTCAGTAAATTCGAGGGTCGTTCGTCGCATACTCTACGTTCTCTCCTCTAGAATATTTCTCCGTTAATATACCGGACGATTACCGAAACGGTGCGCGCCATGATCGCTTTCACAAGTTTTGCGAAAAGACCACAGCTCTATCAACGAATGAATCGTATCATACAACGATACAAACTAGTATTTGTTTGCTCCATATCCTCTTTGCATCTCACTACCGCTCTTTTCAATTCCTTTTTTCTTCGTAAAAATTTGGATGAGGACAATGTCCCCCTTTTTCTTTTTTAAGCAGCTGCCCACACATCCGACAACTCGATGTCGTATGTAACGTGTACGTGCGTCGTGATAAACTAAAGTGGCCCGCCTTGTTTTGAAGATACGTTCCGATCGACCTCTCCGTCGACGAAATTATCTCTCGTCATATCCCACGCGTTTTTCAATGCAAGTGTTCTAGGTTCCTCTAGCTTTCCTTTTCCCCTTTCTTTCCCATAGTCAACTCAACAAGCGAAGTATAAGCAATCAAATTTGAAGCAACAATTTGACTCTTAAATATCTACCTAAAAGTACAATGGGAGTCGCACAATGTCGAAGGCACAACTCTTTCAAATCGGTCGAACTGAAAGAAAGCACAACAGGAGGCATCGTTGGCGTATGTTGAAATTTAGCAGCGCGGCAGACCGCCGATAAGTGTCTTTCTTCCAGAATGCTCGAGATTATTAAGTACAAGAAAGATTCTTTTTATTGTTGTTAAAAGATTAAATAGCAAAAGCTATGTATACATATATAGCATAGCTATATATTTATATGTATATATATATATTTTTTTTAGAGCATAGCTTTTCTTTCGCGATAACCGTGCTTTCTCTGAATGAGATGAAAACGTAACTAGCTCATTTCCCCTTTCTGTAATCGTATCTTTCGAGCGTTAGAAAGTTTCCATTTCACTTCCCTTCGTTTTTTTTTTATTAGTAACAAATTTACATAGGCATACGGAAAATTATGGTTTATATTTTTGTCTTCTAATCGGCAGAGAACGGGATTCCATAACACACTACTCGCTATACATTTATACAAACTTACGATATTCCTAAGCTTGAATCCACATGCATTAATCGAGGCAAATAAAACTCCTAGCTGTACTATTTAGCTTTATCGCTCGAGAAGAGACAGCGTATTTTTATTTTTATTTCTTTTTGTCAAATTGTCATTTCTAGAATTGGAAGCCAAACAGTCATCGGGGGGGGGGGGGATACAAACAGCTGGTGTTGAGATTAAGGAGAAACTATCGTTGAGAATTGCCTCAGCATGCGTTAATTCACTTTTCAGTCAAAATCGTCGCCCATTTCTCCATTGCAATTCGAACATTCATAGCGCGTCATATTATCAAAGTAACTACCCACAGTGAAACTAATAAGAGATTAGCATGAGTTCGTTAAAGAATGATCACTAAAAAAAAACAATTCCTCACTTGTTATATCTGTACATGTGCTGCTACCGTTCGCCACCAAGCTGCTGGCGCAGTAATATCTAAGTATCCCGAAATCGTTTCACTGAGGCAGCAACTTGGTAAAACGTCAGTATTTAGTGTTCATTATGGATCCTGGCTGGTATTTTGTGACGACTCACAGTTTTGTGGATTATGCATTTGAAGCGCTAAGTGGGGTGTGTGTACTGGAGAAGGTCCTGGTTGAGGCTGTTGTTCTTCTTGCATTTGTTGAATCACGGTAAAGTCGGGATAACTACAAAAAGAAACAATAACTGTTAAACACCTGATTTGCTTATGTTCGTGTAAAAAATTAATGTATTATTTATAATTGATTAATCTTTCGTTCGTGTAAAAAATTAATGTATTATTTATAATTGATTAATCTTCTTACAAAAAAATCCAACATTTACAAACAATTTATCCTTAAATTGTAATGTACATCTCTTCAAAAGATTTAGATAAGTAATATTAGAAGCATGTAAGTATTTATCTAGAAAAGATATTGTGGTTACAACTTACTCCATAGATGCCCATCCTAAGCCCCTGTTATTACGCCTTTTAGTTCGCATGGATTGATATTTGGATGGATTGACCGATTGATATTTAAATGTGTGCTGATATTTCTCGGCTTCTTCCGCACAATCTTCGCTTGTGTCTTCAACTTCCGGCTCCTCGTCGGGACATAGTTCACATGCTCGCTCCAATGTTTTTCTCGCGCTATTACTACGTTCCAAAACATAACCGTTTGCGGAATCATTGGACTGTGTCGGTGGTGACCAGTTGTTGTACGCGTGCGTATAAGGTGCCGTAGAGGCATATGGTCTCTAAAAATGATTTATTATACATTTGTAATCGTCCTAACAATTGAATGGCTTAATGTCCAGTTTCCGCTACATACTTTGTCAAGTTCGTCGTGGAGCCAATCTATGGCGTGACTCCATTTTCTTTTCAACTCCGGGCTGTGATGCAAAAGCTGATGCGCTGGTCTGCATTTACTAAAGAGCTGTACCATACATTTAATACACTGATAAGCCCTTTTCTGATAATGGTTTTTACTTCTTTGTATCGTTTCAAATAAACCTTCTCGCTCATCGGGAACTCCTGAAAGGTGTATTTCATGTATTTCATGCGATGCTAACGAACAAATTCAAATAAAAGAACGTTTTGTTCAAACTTACCCTTAAGTGCATTATGCACGCGATGCGTCTGCCATGAGTCCTCCATCAATAATATCGCAAGCAGCAAATCCGTATGATGCCTCAACTCGTGGGTATAAGCGAATCCTATTTGCCATAACAGCTCACTAAGCACTGTTCGCGATAAATGTGGATTCTCCCAACAACAGTATTGCAACAGTTTAACCGTATCCTCAGTCACATTAGCATCCTCAATCAATTTCTTAATGTAACTGTTCCAACATACAAAATAAGTATCAAATATAACATTTCACGAAACGTTCATATTAAATCTCCGGAATTCCAAAGCTCGTGCTAATCCTCACCTGGTACGAATAAACAGTATATCAGCTGCTTGTGATTGGATAGGCATAAGATACTCTGACTGACATTGGGGATCCCCATAAGGATTTGGTAAGGGTTCCGCATGGGGCTGCTGACTTGAGTGCACTTTCGACGACACGTCGCAGCATCGTATTAGCATGCTAACTACCTGGTGAAGTTTAGTCAGTTCCGGATACTGATATTTTATGGTAGGACCTGGGCCTTCATCGATGGCGACTAACATAAACGTGACCGGTACATTTAGCTGTGAATTAAAAATTGTTAAAATTAGACATATTCCATTTATAAGGGATACAATGATAATGTTGACACTTAACGTAATTATGTAATATAATTATTTATTACCTTAAGCAGTTGCGCCCTTTCAGTAAGACCAAGCGAAGCATACGCATGAAAGATGGAAAAGTAATGATGAAGATGACGCCCGTGATCCGAAATTTCACGGTGTAGCAGTGACAGTACCGCGTGTAACAAGTGATCACTGAGTGTCGCTACTGGATCCAAAAGTATAGCTAAAAATAAACACAAATTTACAATAAATGATTATCAAGTGTACCATTTTAATCATATCACTGAATTTCTGTCCAAATCTTAGTACTCACTCGGTGCATTCAAACTGGGCGGAGCACACGGTCCATCTTGAAGAGAAACATGTGCGAGGAATACTAAAATTTTGGTGAAAGCATTGCGCACCTCCGTACTGGGACAACTCAAGAGATATTCGCAAAATCTACGGATAATAATTTATTAATATTTAAAACGCAAATATTTTTACATATTGTGTATTTAGAAAAGTTTTGATACCTATGTGGATGATTGAACAGTACTTCATTGGCGAACCAAGAACGCACTGCTTTACTGCTACGCAGATGATGACACACAATGTCACTCCAATCCGTTGCCGTGCCGCGTAATGTTTTCTTAGTGTGGAAACCTGTGTAGAAGAGGAATCTTGACGCTAATTGAATCGATAGCATCGCAAGTTCTTCCTTCGCTTCGGGGCCCTAAAATATAATTGTCAGGATCATTAAGCATGTATTTCCTGCCGAAAATACACATTTTACACGTGCAGACTTACAAGTTTCTCATTCAAATTTTGCCGGTTAATATTGTGAGAATTGCAGGACACCAACTTCTTGATGAACTGGAAGTATTCAGCACTAAATTGATTTCGATTGTGCATAAATTTTATATTTTGCTTTCGCACACTGTATTCTATCGCTGGTGGCATTTTCATAACTCCTAGTTTCGTATCTGAAGAGTACAAGCGGACAATGAGACGACACGTTCGTCGAGTTCGATCTCGTGCAAAATTTCAAGTCGATACTTACACAGTGACAGTTCATTTACACTCTTCATTAAGGAATTTTCTTCTACATCTAGTCTTGTATAAAATAACATGTACGCATTCCACCATCGCTTCTGTTTGCGATAACTCATTCGCTTGAGCATATGATCGAATACCTCCCCTAAATAATCGCCGCCGAAACATTGAGATTTCATCTCTTCCTCCTCTTCCATTTTACATTCCGTTACATCGCCATCATCGAACTTGTACCACTTTGCCGTACCATCGTTTAATCTGCAAAATTATTGAATAAAAACAGTTTAATTCATTCAGTTACAAATATTTCATATGTTTAACATAAATACCTATGCAGGATGTAGGAATAGTAATGGCCACCACTAGCCTGACCACTATGAACGACGATACCGGTCAACTGATACTTCGTGCACGTTCCCTTGACAGATTCCTCATAATCACAGTCTATGACTTCTCCTTCCAATTTAGCTAAGCCGGAGACAGTGTAAGGTTCCATATCCAGATCTCGCGGAAACTCAAAGTAATCGTTGAACTTTATAGCACATACACGCTCAAAGTCGTACTCAAATCTTTTCAACTGAATTGCTAATATAGGCGGCAGCTTTTTTACGCACAGTCTTTTTACTGTTACGACCTAAATATAAGAGAGATGTAAAATCTCTAATCAAGCGAAATGCTACTTATGGTTTATAAAATTATGTCTCCCTTTTGAAACAATAATTTTTACTTTTATTATTCTAAAGGTTTTTTTAAACATTTGCAAGATATTATCGTACCTTTTTGTTGCACTTATCACAATGGTAGGCATCCGCACCCTCCAGCAATTCTCCCTTCACATATTGCTCAAGAGAATCCAGTAAATTACTATGATTCCGTATATCCACACTTATCACACTGAACGGCTCCTCTTTGGAATATCTGAAAATAATGTAATGTGGTATTACAGTCTACCGAAGAAAGTAGAATGTAAGAACTAAAAAGGTACCTATGAGGGCAACCTTTGCAGATTTTTTGGTCGCTGTATGAGCCACCAAGAATCTTGCCCATTATCTGCTCATGTCCTAAGGCTTTCAAGGCCTCGTCTAAGCTCTCTACCAGACTCATGAAGAATTCTACCGCATCCTGTTGCTCTCTAAGATTCACAGGTTCTCCTTGAAGCCTATGAAAATCGAATTATTGTATTTTGTAAGATTTTCTTTCCCTTATTTTTGCAAATTAAAAATGAAAAATCTTATTTTTACAAAATTGTAAAACAAAATTATATTTATTCTTACTTGAAATGCTTCCATAGTCCTCTAGGTATGTAATATTGTAATTTGCTGTAAGCCAGATGACCAAATATTGCTTGCACTTGTTTCAAAATGCCGATGTTATATTCCTTCCTGGATTCGTCGGCACCGCACTTTTCCTCGTTTGTATCATTATCGTTTGTTTCGATTGTCTGTTCTCCCTCGATCCTCTCTTCGCCCGAAAAATCCTCGTTCAGATCGGTCGCCGCGCCCTCCGCCGCCAAGAGTCCGACTCTAATGCTTTCCACCATATATAATTGCTGTAATACTGAATTCATATAGCAGGTTGCCCCCGCATTCTTCAAGCCTACGAAACCCTTAAGCGGCCTAAGCCCCACAGGCGGTAAATAATCCCACTCCACTAACGGTTCGTCCTTCTCGGAGTAGAACATGTCGGTGAGCATTGTGACTAGAAGTTTCACGTTGGGTACACAGCCTACGCAAAGACCTACGAGCAAGTCGAACGCAGCGCTGGTTGATTGTGGCGTGGTGCACACCGGACACGCTTGTGACGCGCTGAGTTCGCCGGTACTGCGAAGCTGCAGCATGAGGCGAGACGCGGGGAACACAAAGTCCTCGACCAGCTCCTTGATCAAGTTAACCCCGTGCTTCTCGTCAGAACCAATCTCATATTTCTGATTCGGCGGCAGGAAAGCCAGCAGTTCCTTCGTTAGACCGAGGTGGCCCTCGAGCAAGGCCTCGTCCACCTGGCTTTCCCCAGTCTCCTTCACGTTATCCCGCACTTTCTTCAACCAAGCTATCTCGACGTTCAGTAAGGTCTCCGCGGTCGTGAGGGGGCAAACTGATATGTACGCAAAGTTCAACAATCGGCACAAAAGCTGAAAGTATTCGTGGCTCTGTTTCGCGTTCTCCATAACGGTACTGTTTAAAACGGTGAAGAGAAGAGTTATGGTGACCAGGAGCGTCTGATGTCCGCCGCTGCACCAAGTCGATATGAGAAAAAATTGTTCGCCGGCGGCGATCCTAATAGCTCTCGACGTACTGAGTAGCACGAGGTCTATCAAGAAGGTGTGCCATATCTTGTCTCTCGACAACGTTTCCAATGCCGATGGATTCAGTACAAGGGCGATTGTCAATACCTCGAGTGCTTCCTTGCACACAAGAACGTCATTTGTATCGGGATTTCTCTGTTCCTTTTGGTTGATTTCGTGCATCGAGTGTAGCACCTCGTTCGATGCGTTAACGTTGTTCAAGTTACCCGTGGATGCGGCCCACGCTAATCTAATTATGGCACGTATAGTAGCCACATCCGGTAATTCCCATGAAAGGGCCTGCACAAAAAGCTGCCGACATCGATCAGCCTCGGGCCCGCCGGATAGCATTCGATGCGCCAGATGCTGTGCCAGTTTGGCTGCTACACTTCTTAACATGTATTCGGTACTTTGATTCGGTACACTTTGGAGAGCCTGTTTCAATACCGTCACGCGACCGTGATTGTTAACGTGATTATCGTGATTATCGTGATTCTCCGAGGTCCCAGTTTGCTGAACTTCGTCCATCACGCATGCCATCACATTACCCATCACTGTCAGAAGAAGCTTACACAGTCTCAGCACAGTTAGATAGGCAGACCGCTTCGTCGTTTCGTCCGCATTTGGTAAAAACTTATTTTTGGTTAGCATATCGAGGATAACGCCCGCTTCGCCGCTTTTTATGAAATTATATTGAAATTCAAACGCTCTCTCCGACATAGGGTCGAGAGCCGGCATTAACAAAGTGTATAACACCTGTAAAAAGAAAAAAGAAAACCGTTATTTATAATGCAGAAGGATAAAACTTGCCAGATGCTATTTAATGCACACTCACCTCTAAATTGTATAAAACTTGGCTAGGACTTGCAGTAAAAAATAGAGAATCTACTGTCGTATTCTGCTCGTTACAATGATATTGAGAAGGGTTCTGTAAAGCTTCGTCATCTTTGTAATGACCAAATAGCCACTGTAATCTTGTTACAGTAAAGGTATCTGGCGGCACTAATTGCAAGAGATTTCGTGCACCATCACGCAATTGTGAGTGCTGAAGAGTACAGCCAAGATCTGCTAATTGAAAGAAAAATGTCGCATACTGCGATCTTTGCGACATTACCTAAAACGAAACCGCATAATTAGAATCGCGGGACGTGACATAATATAATTAATTGAATTTATAGACTTTACACTAAACTTACCACGCCAGGTAAACTATTTTCTGCCTCTACATTCGGCCCGTCGTATGGGTGATGCGGAGAACTAGTAGAGCTATCAGAGCTACTATCCGGTGAGCTTGGCATATTGCTATTTACTTGACTGAGCTTTGCAGACAATAACTAAACAAAACACACATCATGTTCATCGATTCTTTACATATCAGATAACTTTTCTCCTATTAATATTCACCATTTTGTCCCTCAATGGAATCTGAGAAAGGAGTTTCCTATCATCGGATTGTTCTAGCGACTCGCCGTTAATAAATAAATCAAGCTTCACATTTGTCCCGCTTGCTTTGATCCTGCGTAATATTTGACGCCTCAATGAAGCTAAAGTGTCATTACTGTGTGTAAAGATATCTATATCGTCAACGTTTCGACCGGGACTCGCAAAACGAATAACAAGTGATAGATGTTTGCCACGAGCTGCTCTGTAATCAAAATAAATATTGCGCTATCACCATATATAAGAAAGAAGCAGTCTCATCGTCATCGATACACGCGATTGTAAGCTTACCTGTGTAACGGTAATATTTTCCGTTCCCCTGGGAAAGCTGTGTCGCACTCGTTTATGTATTCCTGTAAAACTTTCATAACGCGACACATTTTTATAGCTTCCATTTTAATCTTATTTGTCATTTGTTCTTCACGCTCCTCCTTTCCATCCAGATACACTCTGCTCAAAACGGTCACAGTGTCGTAATGAGCTTTCAATCTGTCCATACATTCTGCTATATACGTTTCATGAAATGCTAAAACGGATGATTGCAATCGCGGTCCTAAATTAGTGTTCACCTCCTTCAAGAGCTCTATGCCTCTGTTTGCAATTTCTTCCGGGCTATTTGTTACTACCTGTAGAGAGAAAATATTACCACTGTACAAACATGTATACAAAAAAAGGAAGTAGAAAGATACAAGTCCTATAAAATTATATAATCAAAGAAATAAACAAATATAATACTACATACTCTCCACAAATAATCAGTTCCAATTAAATCCACATCATCCATGAGAAATGTTCTACGTTTCAGTTTCAATTTTCCTTCCTTAGAATTAACAGCTTTAAAAAATCTTTCATAACATTTAATACCGCTTTCTGTAAGCAATGTCGGGTCTAATTGTAGTATATTGTTTTGAAAAAAATCCTTGTTTATTGCTGGATCCAGATCCGGTTCCTCTCCCATAAGCTTGGAGAACCATTTGAAGCATGCTTCGCGATCCGAAACAAACACACCTTGCTCAGCTAAACATTGCCAAATTTGCTCCGCTTGATCAGCACATAACCATAATTGTCCATCCTATGAAAAAAAAAGATCATGTCAAATTATGTGCGTTTTTTTTTTTTTTTATAGGAATTTGTATTAATTTCGTCCTAAGATTTAAAACATACCTTTAATAAGAAACGCAAAAAATTCAATCTCTCTTGCACCTGCATAATATGGTTATATCGGCCGTCAGGCATAAAAGTATTTGCGTCGATTTCTGGATTTTCCTTCACCAACTGCCGCACTTTATCCATATAATTTGTTAAGCTATTTGTTACAAGAATTACTACTGAATGCTCGCTTTGTAAACGCTCTATTACTTCTTGCCTATAATAACAATAAAGAACAAAATTAAGAATGATATATTTATATGTGCATTTACATGTATAATGTATCGTTAATGTGCCATTATACCTGTAATGCAAATGATGACTACGTTGACTATGACCTATGTTGGGATTTGGTTCATAAAGGCAACATATTTCTCGAATTTGCTTCAACGCAGGGAGGGCCCACTTATCACCGTTTTTCAATTCTTCAACACACTTGTCCACCCAGATTGCCTTTTGCGCATCTCTCTCTTGTGAGCACGAATAATCGAGAATTTTTACATGAGCGTTCAGTGCCTGATCCATAATCTCTGTAGGTACTTCGTCAGAATGTGCCAAAGTCCAGAAGAGTGTTAATACCTGGCGGAAAAATTAATAAGATCGTTTGAATGTTTAAAAATATATTCAGATGCCATCTCTGTATATTTTAGATAATCTAACCTTGTGCGCCATAACACCATCTTTATCATCTTCCGCGAGTCTCCTGATCAATTCTAACAGCTTTTCTCGTTGTTTCTTGTTGGCAGTCCTCCAACTTGACTGAAACAATAGCACATTTCATCAATCTAAACATTCTACTCAGTGTAAATTTGATATCGTTACACTGGCGCGACAGATACCTGAAAACACTCAAATAGATGATCAAGCTGTTCAGGACTAAAATCCCAAGCTAATTTAGCTAACAAGTCATGAACGTTCTTCACAATTGCTTCGTGTTTACCAGCTTGTGCAGCCCAAACAGCATCTAAGTCTTCTAATGTAAGTGCACGTTCTTTTATAATAAAGCGTAATATTTTCTCCAGTTTCTCTACATATTGTGGTTGATGCAACGAATCCCTCAATACAATCTCCAATACTCCATTGTCTTTAATCCATTTCTGTGTCACAAATAAGCACTCCTTAGTTTGCAAAATTCACAATATAATTCACGATAATATTTGCAAAACACTCAAGCATTTAATAATACACTTGAATTGTTAACGTATGTTTTAAAAAGTCATTACATAAAAAATGTCAAGTTAGTACAATTAGTGTTATGGATGTTGAGACAAGACTTACTGCCATCCGCTCTGCTGTAAGCCACTCCTCCTCCTCTGCTATTGTATTACGGTGTTGGTGATAACTAACGCTAGATATTACTTTATTAACTTCATTTAAAGCATTCATCTTTCCATTGAACGAAGAAATTTGTAAGAGTCTCAATATCATTTTCAGTCTCAGTATTTCCAGATTCTTTATCATTTCTTCCTGATGAGGTACGCGCGACACCAAGCATTTAGCAGCTTTGATTATGGCTGATATTGCATCGTTTTTTGATTCATTTTTTGCCTCTTTCTTCAATTCGTCATCAGTTAAGTTATTCAAAATAAGAGGTACCATTTCCTGTGGTATAACAATGTGCTTTGCATTACTACCAAATGACAAATAAATAATCGATGACGAATTGAATGTACTTACAACAATAGGCATCAGATATTTAACTATCGTGTGAACAGTTAACAATTCGTAACACAAGCCAAAGGGTCTGATTAAAGCATAAATAACTGGCACTGTTAAATTACGTCCACTCTGAAATCTCGAAAGTAAAATTTCAAATCCGTTGAGACTCCCAAATCTGAAATAAAGGTTTTCGTTAATGTATACTGAAGTAAAACATTTTGTTTGTTTTGGTTGTAAAACTTGACAACAAACCTGTTTATAAGATCTACTAGCCAACCACGAGGAGCTCGCGAATCAGATGGTGGGCGAGCATAAAGTTCCTCATCAGGAATATCACTACCAGGAGGAACAGTTTCTGAAACTCTTATTGCATTTACTGTGTGAAACCTGAAAAAAAAGATTGAATGATTTAGAACGATTCTGTAACGGCCACAAAAAAATTACATTTATATCATTTGCAACAGTGCACAATATTTACTTATTACTAGGATTAAAAACCATGGCCAGCAAATCAAGCAGAGGAAACCAGTCCTCATCTAATTTCAGGACACATAGTTCCACCAAACGTGCACAGTTAGTATTAATACAATTGTGAATATTCAGTTTCCAACTGTTTACCGCATCATCTGTTAATATCTTGGTAAATGAGATTGTGAGACCTTCTCGAAAAAAGCGCTGACACGCTTCACTTTGTACATCAATTCCTGCAATACAATATAAATGTCAAATCAACATGTCTTATAAATATAAAATTAACGCTCTTATATAAACATGATTTTATCAGAAAGATAAAATCATTTCCTCATGCGTAGAAATTATCTCGAAAAAACAATAAACAATATGTAACCTTTTTTACAAAGTTCGATACTGGCTTGTAACAGGCACTCTAATTCTTGTTCGGGTAGAACTGGTACAACCCATCGTGGACTAGATATCTTCTCATGAAGCATATTAAGTTTGAAAATAGGAAACTCAGGCTCTTCATGAAGCTGGTTGCTATCTTCTACCGTAGTGATAGCGTCACTGTTGCATTCGGTTTGTACCACATTCTCGGTGAGTTGGAGTCCCGACATTGTGTCAGCCAATTGTTGTGGACCTGGTGGACTGTGCATCTGTGCAGACATATTTTTTTTTCTTTGTTTCAACTGTTTCAACCATCTTTTTTCTTCTCTTCGACGCGAAATGTGTTTCAATACTATTCATAAGCCTTTAAATCTATATACCTGTGTATTTTGCTGGCTGTCGGGAGGGTCTATGCCAACTCCCTGGCCCCTAGTGGCAATCGTCATTTTACACGTTCTTTGCTATGCCTTAATTGTCTCAATATCTCTTGGTCCAATGATTACACCACCAATAACAAGCATCCAGCTTATATACTGACATTAAATATAATTATATCCTAAAGGCCTTGTTTTAGTAAACTATACCTACATTATCTGTAACAAAGGAAAGGAATTTTAGCATTGCGCTCCTCGGACATTGATCAAAAAACAGACGCGACATCCAACGACAATTTCAATGGCATAGCCAAACTACTGACAGTCAATCAAATTCAATTTACAATACAAGCACACGAGAATTTAAATTTGTCACAGCAACGCGACAACGGCACAATTATGTAAGCGTTCAGCTTCCCGAGGAAGTGACAACTCGCGAATCAACCAGCAAGACAATGTACTCAAAGACAAATCATCATCTTCGAGAGGATCTCGAGCAATGCATAAATCGGCGCGATTCGCCTCTACGACCGCGGGTGGAATTTCCCGACACCGAATTAAACCGTCGGGAATTAAACGCGTCCGCGGTGCGGAATCCCGCTGACGCGTGTCGTGGGCATCTCGACGGCGAACGGCACGCGGACGAGACAGACGATGAAAAGACAGCCGGGAGCGACATCGCGGACGATCGCTCTCAGGATCGCGACGACCGAGTCGTCATCGCCGTCGACGCGCAGCGAACTGTCAACGTCGTCAACGGGGAAGCCGACGACGAGGGGAGCGGTCGTGCCGGTCGACGACAGCGGAGGCCGCGGTCGACGAGGGCGGCGCGTCCTCAGCGACGGAAACCGGATGCTGTCGCGACGACGGCGGCGACGAGTCGCGCGAGCGAAGGATCGGCGTAGCGCTGGGCGGACAACGACGGGGCGATTCCGTCGACGGTCGGCGGAGACCGCCGCGGTGCTCCGAGACGCGGTGATCCGGCCGCGAACGGGCCGGACGTTCGACGGACGGGCAATGGACGACGGCGACGGCGGCCGCGCGGCCCTGCTACCTGGGGCGACATCCGGACGGTCCTCCGCGGCCGCGGCAGCGCCTATTTTTCGCCCGTCGTGCGCCCCGACCGGGCTACCTCTCCGGACAAAATGGCGACTATCCTAACGATTGGCACTGCCGTGTATTAACAAAAGCGCCGATATTCCGGCCCGCGAGCCGGCCGCGATCACGCGAGCCGCGTCATGCCGCGCGGACGGCCCCGCCGGGCCCCGGACGTGGCCCGCGTCGCATCTTCGCCGACCGGGAACGCACCTTTACATAGTAAACGTGGTAGAAATTCGTGTGTTGCACTTTTTTGACGTGACGTTACGGAACTCAACTGGCAAAATCTGTAAACACGACTGCCGCGGCGCTGCGGTGCCCTCGGCCCGAGACGACGTGCGTGCACGACGGGGTGACGAGCGACGCCCGCGATTGGCCACCCGGGCTCCCCCCTCGTCGAAGCTCGGCGCTGCCCGTCGGCCGCGCGGGAACTTTCAACCGCGAACGAACCGCGGACGCTGAATTTTCTTCTCGCTCTCCGTTGCGTCCATTCTTCCTCCCACTTGGAACGAGAAGTGGGCGTGCGATTTTCGAGAAGAGAGAGGAGGAAAAACGACAAGTACAAGGAGCTCGATCGCGACTTCGACTAAATTCCGATTAACTTAATCGGCGATTAATATTCAATTGGCAGAATCGCTCGCTGCAAAATTTCTAGCTATATAATTCGTTGTTGCATAACTAATCTAATCTTTTTCTTTCCGTGTATTTCAACAACAAAAGATTATACTTTTATATTAAAAAAAAAATAATATATATGTATATTACATGATAAACTTAATCAATTACAGATTAACTTAATCGATGGTTAAATTGTTAAGAAATATTTAAGATGATTTCGAGCTCCGATAAACTTAATTAGTGATAAACTCAACCGGCAAAATTGTTTATTACAAAATATATATCTAATTATAATTCGTCATTTTCTAATCCAACCTTCTTTTTCTGATATCAAAGAATTAATAATACTATTTATATTTACAAATTGATATAAATATCTATTATTCGACAAATTAATCGCTGATTAAGTTAATCGAAGTTTCTCTAAATATTTCTTTAGTCACCCAATATTTTGCTGGATAGAATTTTTTATAGTTTGACACATTAAAAGACAGATTTGATTAAGTATAACGAATATTCTAAATATTTTAATTTTGCTTTACTCGTTTAATTTATTAATACAAATTTAATTAATACAAATTCAATTAATTCGAACTTCTAAGAATTAGAAAAAGATAAAAAGTAAATTAAACTGAGAGTAAAATTAATCTACATTGACAGAAATGGATACAAGTTAATCAAACTTTGATCAAGGTCATCTTAGAAGAGCAATTATCTTTCTTTCCTCTTGTTGCACTTTGTCCATATTTTATAAATATAGAGAACAAGACAAAACAACTTCTATTCTTATTCTCGTATCTTTCGTAATATTGTACATAGAATGAAAGGATATTTCGGTCGAAGGAGAGAAATGTAAAAAGTTTCAACAAAAACAGACACATAATATAATCCCAATACGATATTTAAATCTTATCGTACGTTATTTATGAAAATATTTGTATAATTCAAAGATAAAAATATTGGAATTAATTCTTGTCGCGCGAATATAAATATATATAGAACTGTCGTTCCTACGTTGAAAAATAGTTAAATACGCGACTCTTCAAGAAATAAGTTTTCAAGATGTAGAATTTATTCTGTTGAATAGGTCTCATTGATACTTGATCAATAGTTTTTTTAAGAATTTATTTCCATAAATCTCATCTCACTGTACATAACATTCGTAATTACTAATCCCGTTTATATTGTAATGGATTCTTATTGATACGTCATTTTTATATTATATCTTTACGTGCAGTCCATTCAGCCGAACAGATTTTATTTTGGAAAAATGTTCCAATACTTTATTTATACTTACAATTAATAATACATTACACTAATTATACCTATGTCCATAGATATTAAAAACTACAGAAGAAATTTATATTTTAATATTGACATAATTTTTTAAAAATTGCAATCATCTAAAAATATCATTGTGTACATACAGAAAAGAACAAGAACTTTAAAATATAATAAAAAAAATAACCCCCGTAAGAAATGACTATTCAACATTATTTCTCACTAGGCATAAGCTGAAATAAATTTTAAACATACAGAAGTTTCTTTAGAAATTTCTAGTAACCGACTGAATACTAGAAACCGAATTCTTTATCTGAATATTATAATTTTCGATTACAAAATATTTAATTAAGTAATGATATTATAATGCACAGAATAACAAGATATTTAAATGCAAATTCCTATTACTGCACTATAAATATTTGTTGGATAAATTCTATAATTTCTCGTAGAAAAGAATAGAGAACAAATTGTAATAAATAGTACTCATTATCTCACTGTCTATTGTATTAATCAGTACTCATACTGTCGAGAATTTTTGGAGCATTTTTGGAAAAATATGATAAATTTTTAATCGTAATAATAAACTATCAGTTAATTAACAAGCAGCTTTCATTAATCTGATATTTGAATGCACACAATGGTTTATGATTTTTGGTTAAAACTGGTAGTAGATACTGCAACTACCTCTATTATCATTTCTCAATTTATATTAGTAAATCAAGAAGTACATAAGTACTAATAATACTGAATACAGTACTATTAGAATCTTCTTGATTAAAATTATATCTATTCTTATTTATGCGTACGAACACAATTCTTGGATTTAGTATCCGTTGATAACTGGTGAGAGAGATTCAGACTTGATTTTATCAAAAATTTTCCACAATATAATCTCGCTGTTTTCTTTTTCTAAGTTGCAGAAATGGACAATTTGATTTTCATTTCCGTGTCTCTTGCAATCGTTTTTTACTTCGAGAAAGCTATTTTGTAACAGATTTTTTTCTGTTTATTGAATTAGTTTTGTTTGATATTTGAATGATTTATCATAAAGTAAGCTCTTCAAGTTCTTTCAGCAATTCATCTTCCTTTTTAATCTTGTCTAATTGATTAATTTCTAACTGTTTCCCTGCTTTCAATTGTTCTTTTAATTTAGAAATTTGATCTAATTTCTGTGACATAAAACAAAATTATTAATGTAAATCATTAATCTAATAATATAAAAAAATAAAAGAAAAAACATTACTATTAGATATTTAAATAATATACTTACGCTTGTTATTTTCTTTATTTTTTTATTTTTTTCAGGATCGTCAGTTAATTCTATTTTTATACTTGTTGGATTTGTGACGTGTTCATTGACGATAGGATTGTTAGACTCTAACTCTTTTTTAGCTTTTTTTGCTTCCCGATTTTTCTTCATTTTTAATGCAGCTTTTGATGGATTTGCTATAAATTTGATAAAATTAATAATGAGATATTTTTTTTATAAGCATTTATATACTTACATTCAGTTGACTTAGAAGGCATCTCAAGATCATCATGCAATTTAAATGTAATATTTTGTCCTCTGGCACATGGTGGTCTATATGCTTCTTTTGGTGCTAAAAAATGTACAAGTAATTGCTATATCTGTTTTGAAATTATGTTTAGAAACATTTAATTTAAAAAAATAATCATTACCTTGCGACTGATTAACATTAGTAACAATACCCTCAACTGCTTTATAACTAATAGGTTTCTGTGGGAAAATGTTTGAAGAGAAACTTTGCCACGCTACTTCCCAGAGTTCTTCTTGGTTATTCCATGGTCGTTGATATATTAGTGACCCGGTATAATGCCAAATTTTAAATCTAATAATTTAATACACATATTAATTTTATAGATAAATTGTGCTCTAAACTTGGCACTAGTTTTTTAACATATATCTATTTACCCGTTGGTAGTTCGTAATCTAGGTGCTGTAGTTGCAGTTATGAAATGTTCACCATCCGGTGACCATCGTAACAGTGTAGTATCTGGTGCATCAGTTTTAGCAATAACTTTCCTATTAATCACGTCCCATAATTCAATGCCACTCCTAAGATTGCCAAAGCCAGCCAAAAGCAATAGTACACAGTAGTCAAGGAAATTAATATAAATATAATCAAATAACTTACAATCTGCAGTATATATACAATTATTATTTTCTATTACGAATGCTGTTATAGTGAAAAATTATTTAATTATGCAGATAATATGCAGATTCATTAGCTCAATAAATAATAAAAGATAATAAAAGGATATTGTTGCCATGTGGATTATAATATATACTGTTTCTATACAATATGCCAAACTCAAATACGGCTTCACATTTACAATTAAATAACGTTGTTTTAGAAGGCATAAAGCCATATATCACACAGAATTCTGTGTTCTTGGGAGACCATTCTATTGCATATATAGGACCTTCTTTACCTAATCAGAAGAATTTCTGTTACGATATTGTTTTAGAATTAGTCTCGTCTGTCCTAAACTATCAATGTTAATTGAAAACAATAGTTTAATTTGGACTTACTGAGCATAACCATAGCAGTCTCCCCTTTTGTATTGAGATGGTGCAGTGTTTGTTTTCCATAATACGATGCGCCAGTTTTATCAACTTCCGTATTTGTCATTAATAGAACGTTTGTTCCGCATTGATTCCAATACATATCAACTTTGTCCGCCTGAAAAAATAGAATGATAGTGAATAAAAATAGAAAAAACACGTTAATATTTAACGATTAATATATGTTCAAAATTTACTTGAAAAAAGCTTTTGCTCGCAATCGCTTCTCCAATTTCAAACTTTGGATATTTAAATAATCTTCCGAAGGAAGGTTGACCAGAGCTTCCTAAAATTATATACCAAAAACTTTTTATTAAAAAATGTATATTAAAAGTTTATATAATATACATAAATATATATATATATATATATTAAATATTAAATATTATAATATTATAAAAGTTTACATAATATACATAAATATATATAAATTAAATATTATAAGAGATATTAAATATAAAGAATGCTGCAATAACATGCAAAATTTCAACATGTATTCAGAACTATTTTTAAATCTTTACTGCATAATTTCTATTATATTTATGTAAAATGCATATTAATAAAGACAAATTTAATTACCTGGCATATGGCAGAGGACATGGTAGGGAGCGTTACCAGGGGCTATACTAAATTTCGCAATATTGCCTTTACCTATTTTGTGTACATATCTATCAAAGTTGTTACTTTCATATAAAAGAACATTTCCTCCTTTCAATATTCCGAAGAATGTTTCGTCACTTGACCATTGTGGTTCCCTATTTTTTGAATAAATAAATAATTATTTCAGAGCATTATATATACTTGATAATAAAACTATCAACTGCAACATGAAATTGATTGTTTAATTACTATGTATCATTACTGTAGTTATTAATCTAGAGATTTTAAGGTTGATCTTTTTGATCATTGATTAATTAAAAAGAAAATAAGGATGACAATTAGCATGTGATATATTACCAATCCACCATTCTTTTTTGAATAAGATGTTGAACTAATTCACCAGTTTCGGTCTTCCATATATTAAAATTTTGTGATCCCTGAGGCTCCTCTTTTGATACTGAAATTATGTCCATGTTTCTAATTATATAATTATACAGTAAAATTAACACAATTTCGCTTGTATTTCATATGATTTTGTTAGTTACCAAAGGATGGTTCCCAAGTCGCAAGATAAGTGCTATAACTGGAAAATTTAAGAGCACAGATCTTAGGTCGTTGGATTTCCGCGATGGTCTGCCACGTCTTGCACAGTACAATTTTAACCTTAGATGAGTTAGACCATGCAAAATATTGGCCATCCGGACTGAAGAGCATAGTCTTGCAATTTCTGTTATCATCTTTGGGAAATGTTTTGACTGATTCATAGGACGGTGGACCATATGCTAAATTTATACCATTGGATCCTCTCACTGTAAAATAAAATACATTAGCATCTCTCTTGCATGTAATGACAAAAAATACACTCTTAATTAATTATTTAACATATTAGGCAATTTATTAATGTATGTTGCAATATATCCCAAGTTTTTCCACTAAATGAGTATAAGGATGTCGCTTCTTAGATAATGAAAAAAATCTGTTATCTGAAGACATGTATCAAGATAATGTATATATTTTTAACATTTCTTTTTCTTCCCAGCGTTATCGCTCCCGCCAACCTCTTAACGTTCAAGAGCGGTACACGTCAGCAGTTGGAGGTTAGGAGACAGAATCACGCGGTAAATTCATTTCACGGCACGCCTGTGTAATTCGCGATAGGCATTGCATGCCGTCATCGAATTGCGAATAATTCCGAGTCGTTTGGTGCCACGAGACAAACGTTAAACATCATCGCGGCTACAGTGTGCTATAGCGACCACTCGGAATGCCATCGGACGTTCGCACGTGTGGCGCGTGTTGCTCCGGAGCGAATTTCTCCGACGATTAGCTCGCGCCTCGGCGACCGACAGTCTCGCGTGTGTCTCCGCTCGAATGCCGGCGAGTAAATGCTTACCAGCGACACAGGGCACGGGCAAAGCCATTTTACACCGTCACCATGTGGTGCCGCACGACGAGCACGATCTATGCCGTACTGTCTGAAGTTAGTCGCTTCCAGAGCGCCGCGCCGTATCGAGGATCAGTCAGTACCCAACTTCAGACGTGTGACGGCGTTTTCGGCGCCGAATCTAAGCACAACCCCAGGTAGAACAAAAATTATAATGACATCATATTGACATAAAAATAACGCTAAAACTGTGATAAAATGACATAATAATGACATTTCGGAGTCATTTTAATGTCATTTTGACATCTTTGTGATTTCTTGTTCTACCTGAGAACAGAGAAAATATTAAGAATAGGAACAAATATTAAATATTAGGAATAGAAATTATTTTATTTCAAAATAAAGGAACACGAAATTTATTAAAACCGCAATATATATATATTTTTTATTTGCTGATTATACAACATTTTTACATTTTTACATAATGGTGAAATCAATTAATAATATAAGAAATTTTGACATAATTTGCGTGCAATAATAATATACGACCGTTTTTTTAATTCTTTATTCATTATTATTATATTTTTATTCTAAAAAGGACCTAATTATGATTAAAACGTATGTTTTCAATTGTATTTATTTCTTTATTAAATGTATGATGCATACAACTCTAGCATTAAGACCTAGTTTGCAACGGCGTTCACAGAAATTTTCCGGGAGGGAGAGAAGGCCATGATATAATTAAAATATAAATAAAACTTTCTCACCGCAGGGGAGGCAAATGCCTCTCTTGCCCCCCCCCCCCCTCCCTCCCTGCAGTGAGAAAGTTTTAATTCCAAAAGGTGTATAATTATCAAACTATATATTACAATCAATGTGGAAGTGACATTAGCTATTAGCTCTATTCACCTTGCTTCATAGCCCTTTTTCTTTATTGTTAGTAGAATATAAATATTTTTGATTATGTAATAGCACAATTCCTATTTATACTATATTTATATCTTATACATTTTTATTATACATTATATTTCTACTCCTAATTCCTAGGATATAACAATGAATATTTAATTCTATTTCTTATTTTCTCTATTGTGCGCTGCCTAACTTCAGACGCGTGAGCGTTTACGACTATCGAATCGATCTGAACTCGTTCGACTGATCGAATCGCGTTTTTCAAAACGTCGCGGGATTCGAAGCGTGGGTCGAAGCGACTCGGCGACAAATTGATAATTTACAGAGGCGACGGAGCGAATCTATATTTGGTGGCGTCGCGATTGCGGGCGACGTTCCCACGGATGTTCCTCGCGGCGGCGACGCGTCGCCGACGGGGGACAATCTTTCGCAATCTCATGGCTCTTTCGCAACTCTCTGCCCCTCTCTGCGAGACGGATCGCCTCTCCGGATCAGGACGCGCGCGCCGCGAGAGCTCTACACCGCGCGAGAGCGCTTTCTCTCCTCCGCGCGTTTCGAAGCGTTTCTAGGCGCGATCAGGTGTCAGCGCGTCGACAGGCCGAACCCGTGGGCGTTTCGTACACGGAACACCTATGGACGCAGCTGCACGCGCACGCGAGCGTAGATCTCTCCGACACCGATCGACTTGCGTAGGGCATGGCAAGTTCATGCTTCAGGTGATTGTTTGCCGTTCCCCCCCTTTCCCCTCTGCGGAATGCGATCGTGCATTCGCGTACCGCGTGCCACAGACATGATTCTTGACAGTATCGTCGATTCTAAAGTATCGCGTTTGTTTTGTTCTTTTTTTTTTGTTTTATTTTTGAGGTTATGTTTTATTTTTGAGGTTATCCGCCCCTCGAAAATGAAAGATTCTCGATTCATTTTCTTCTTCTACTTGTCAAAACTTGTTCTTCCCTCCTTTTATTTTTGCCTTAATTATGTATTGTAATTTGCGAATCGATTGTGCTGTGACATAAAAATATATGGCGTTATATTTACTTGGCAATTAATGTGTCGATAATTTGCATTTTGTATCGTAAGATATAGTAAAATACTTGTATATCTACTATGTATAGATATATATTATAATAATTATATATCTAATTTATACCATGCATCTGTTTTCAGTGATGTGGACGAATATGGTTTTGAACGACCACACGACTTCGATTATGAAACATACGAAGATTTTATGTCCGAGTACCTTAAGGTACTCGCAAAGATGGCCAAGAAGTGGGCGAAAATTATCGGCGAGGGGAAGTCACTGCAACGAAACATCACGCTCAAGAAATACATTCGTAAGGGCATTCCAGGAGAACACAGGGGATTGGTAATATACATTACGAAATTCGATTTATTATAGTTTGAGTATTTAGTATGGAAGAAAAAAATTGGATCGTTGCAGGTGTGGCTTGCAGTGAGCGGTGGAGAAGATATGAAGAATGCGTCGCCAGATCTGTATCAAAAGTTATTGCTGTCTCCTCACAATGCTGAAACCGCTGAGATTATTAAAACTGATCTCCCAAGAACATTTCCAGACAATATATTCTTTAATAATACGGAGAATCAGCAGCATCAATTATATAATGTTTTATTGGCTTTTGCGCATCAAAACAAAACTGTCGGATATTGCCAGGTAACATCTATGCTGCACATTTTTGAATATATGGATAAGATAACTACTAAAATTTTACAAATAAAAAAACCGATTTTATTAAGAAACTTTAAAACAAATTTATGTTCCGCCTTATTCAAAAACATTTTTAATATTTCAGGGATTAAACTATATAGCGGGTTTACTTCTGATTGTAACAAAAAGCGAAGAGACAGCATTTTGGCTACTAAAAGTGTTGATTGATAAAATTCTGCCAGATTACTATACATGCACTATGGACGGCCTACTCACCGATATCGATGTGCTCGCAGAATTAGTAAGGTAAAACGGATTTCACTGTAGTTTCACTTATCAATTAAATCATTTATCAAATAATATTTGTACGTATACGTATTTTGCAGGATAAAAATGCCTGATGTGTATCAGCACGTAACAAACATAGGATTGCCTTGGCCAGTAATTACGACTAAATGGTTTGTGTGCTTGTTCGCTGAAGTTTTACCTATTGAGGTATGTATTACTCCAAAACGTATATATCCAAAAATCTTAAATAATTTTTTATATAATAATATCTAAATACACATGCAAATGTAACATTATTTTTCATATAAAAAATTCAGATATTTGCGAAAATAAAATATGAAAATATTAAATGATGATGATAAACGATTTCGAATTCACAGACTACTTTGCGTATTTGGGATTGTCTTTTTTACGAGGGTACCAAGATTATCTTCCGTGTTGCATTGACGCTCATTAAAAGAAACAGATCTAATTTATTAGCTTGTCAAGATTTTACAACATTAGCTGAATGTTTTAAGGAAATTACGAAAGATAATATTGTTTTGCGATGTCACGAGTTCATGCAGGTATATAACTGTATATTATGTATAGCCCATACATCAAATAAGAAAAAAAAAATTGAATATTTACAAAGATATTTGTACTGTTTCGCAGAGTATTTTTAAAGTACCTGGATCACTGCCTGGGAATACAATAGCAAAACTAAGAACAAAGACTATGCAACAACATATAAAACAAAAACATGATAAGTTGGAACTATAGTATTAATGATCGATTTTTTTCCATATACACCGAAATATTCTAGTCTATTATGTTATTCGTTTGCATCTTCTGCAAAATGAATGCATATAAAGCTGTATTATATTGTTACTGCATAATTATGCGAAACTACTGTTCTATTGCTGTACATATAATATTTATGTAGCATTGTAAGCATAATACATTTACTCAATTCTTTAACTTTATCTTAGTTTATTATTGTATATACAATGTAATAAAAAGAACAACTTATATTTTACGGAGCATATTAAAATGTAAAAGTATTATAAACGTTACGCTGAAAGTTGCATAATTGTGATATTTTGTGAGAATAATGACATGGAAGTATTAACGGGATATCTGAGGAAAAAAATCTGTTATTCTCGTATGTACAATATTTTTTTATAATTGACTTTGCCTTTATAAGCATATGCACAATCTCTGTTCATGCACAAACTTTCTTAAAAACTTAATCCAACTGGTAAAGGTGTTTAAAAAAGGTATTAATTATTCTATAATGTACAGCTCTAAAAATAGAGTATTTATTATAGATGCATAAGGTTAAATTACTATGTACATTAAAATTTTGCTCCTAAATTATATTAAAGATATACATTACAATTATGCTACATCTCCATTATTTCTCAAGTAAATCCTTTGCCTCATTAATTTTTGCAGCGATATATGGGGAACCGCCGCGATCTGGATGATTTACAGACATTACTTTTTTAAATTGCTCCTTTACTTTGCTCTTACTAGCTGTGGGCGACACACCCAAGATCAAACTGGCTTCCCGCTTGGTCATCCTCGACTCAAAACCACCCTTGTAGTACTTGCTATTCGCTAGTGCCTGTAAACGTTAAGTTACTTTTGTAAATATGTGGCGAAACTGCGAAGGGAAAAATTAACATTTCTACCTGGGAATCTAGCATCTTTGCAGTCTCTGTCATCCTCTGTGCAATATTCGGTGCTCTCCTAAGCAAATAACGACCGGCAAATCCAACGGCCGCCAGACCGATGCCTGCTGCCACAAGCGAGCTTGCCTGGGGAATCATGTTTATTATTTTCATTTTGTCACATCTTAAACTCTAAACATTCTAGAGCGTAATAAAATATCTCTCACTAGAAGCAATATGTCAAAAAAAAATTGAAGGAAAATAAACATTGTCGAGGAAACTTAACCTCATATTCTAAAGTTATATTTGAGATGACGCGTGGCTCCGTGCTTACGCGAGTAAATTAGAAATGATAAAGTCGGATTCGATCTTGACCTTCATCTCGCATATTTTTCTCATTAAAAGAACTTAAGCTTTTATGAATTAAAAATCAAAGCGTAACGTGTTAAATATCCGTTTGCAGATATAAAAGCACTCAAACCTGCCAAAAAGATTTGATTTGACACTAATAACGTTTTGCGTTCGCTCAAAATGCGCAGAATGCAACTACACACCATTGTGGCTTTTTAATAAATTCTATAATGTCCTTACCATTTTATTTTAGAGTTTCAAAATAGTAGACGCAATTTTGTATACATATTACACCGGGAAGACGTAATTAAAGAGATCACAGCTACGATTGCTCCATCTGTGCTATTTTCAAAGGCATTATGGTATCGTAATAAAATCGTTATCCTATATTATCATTCGTACATATATCGTCCCCTATATACAATACACGTACAAATGTGATTACGTATGCGGAGACTCTTAGATTACACTTATTTTTTTTTTTCAATTATATTTTTCACGACTCTTGTTCGTTTTCTCGTTATCAAAGTTTAGAAAGTGCTACACTTTAGGTGCAGTTAAATAGAGGGATGTTCTATTTTTAACTACACTTTTTACAATTTTTTTAACGTGAAAAAAACACGAGAAGAAACGCGATATCTCATACTTTGATTGAGGAGGACTATAAGCAGGGGAGGGGGGGGAGAATGAAGAGAAAGAAAACAAGCGCAGACGGTTAGAACACACACACTTGGATATCTTCGGCATTGAGTTGAAAACTTTTTTTCTTTCATACGCGATACGATCACGTGGATGGTAACGCGAGTTTCGTCGTGAAGACGCGTTCGATCGCTGGTCTCTGGTTGATAACGGCCAACGCGGAAGGCTTTCCGCTCTGCGTAGCCGAGCTTTCCGCATCTCTTTCCTCCCCCCTCCCTCTTCACCCCCTCGTTGCTCTGCCTAGAATCTACACTTCATTTTAAGCGCGAGAGAAGTACGTACAACGTGGCACAGCCACGAAGAACAGATTGTACTGCGTTCAATGTGGAGAGCACGATTGTCCTAATCATCTCCCGGTGGTCCTGATCCCAGGTCTCCGAGTGGACACCCGGTGATGCGGCTGCGGGAGATCGCGCGGCCGTTACGTTCACGTGCGCGCGTAGCCGGCGTGCGTTGCGAAACGCACGCACGCACGCACGCACGGAAGTCGCGCGCGTGTATAAATATCAACTATCGCCGCGCGCGACCTCCGGACTGCTTAATGGGCCGTCGCAAGTTTTTCCCACGCGCCAATTACTCCGGGATAAAAAGTTCTACTACGATGCCCGTAGTTCCCGGAACCGTGAGACTATGCTCCACGTTGCGTGCAGGTTAAGGGCTCGTACCTGGGAACTGCGTAGTATTACAACTGCGCTGTTTTCCAACAAGGTACACAGATGACACGGTATGACACTGTGTCCAACATAAAGTTTTCCGACTATGATAGCTACAGAGTTGCACTGCGCGACAAAGAGAAATTGAATTAAATTAAATTAAATACTAAAGACATGATAACACTTGTTATACTAATCTTAGATCAGACTATAAGTTTTATTCTAATTGTTCCAACAAGTTTACATACAGAAATACAGCGTAACGTGTGTCCCAGCTTGAAAAATTAAATTAAGTTAAAAAATAATGACATATAATAACACTTGTTATACTAATGTCTTAGATCAGATTAATTATAAGTTCTATTCTAATTGTTTCAACAAGGAGTATACACAGCGGAAACACAGTGTAACGTCGTGTGTCCCAGCTTGAAAAATTAAATTAAATTAAAAAATAAAGAACATATAATAAACCTTATACTAATATCTTAGATCAGACTAATTGTAAGTTTCATTCTAATTGTTCCAACAAAGGGTTTACACAATGGAGCACAGTATAACGTTGTGTCCCCAGCTGGAAAAAGCCACAGACGCTAAATAATCCAAAAATAGAATCCAGGATTGAAGACACCGTAGGTCCACAATAGCGAGAGCAATAACTAAAAAGAAAAACAATACTACAGAGAACCTAAATTTAAAAAAAAAAAAAAGAAATGGAAGTTTCGATCGCCAAATCGAGTCCTTTCGAATCCCGGCGTGATTTTTCGCTCGGACCTTCCTGGCGTGCGCGCGTAAACCGCGTAATCAAGGATTCCTTCTGAGCGTCGCACGGCGCGTGCATCCCGTGCACGTGCATCGATTCGCGCGCTCGGAGAATTCTCTTCGAGGTTTTGTCCGGGCCGGGAAGATCGTTAGACTCGTCGCGGCGCGAATGGAGTTAGCAGCATCGGAATGATCGTCGATCCTGAGGGACTCTCGGTGATGCGATCGTCAGTACTGAAATACCGCTCGTTCTCGGCACGTTCGCACAGCAGGCGTCGATCGACGCTAGTCCTGGTTAAGCTCAATCGCCCTACCTTCCCCTCCTGCCTCCCTCCTCCCAGCCACCCTGCCTACATATCGCGAGACCGATATAACTTCGGTAGAAGTTGAGATTTCGATAGGAATGCGAGAGCGATCTCTACGCCCGCTGCGCACGATTGGCGCGAGATATACATTTATTAATATTGGCCTGATTGAAATTGTATATACATCGACATCAATCTCACTCTCGACAACACGGCTCGGCACGAGATAAAAAGAGGACAATCGCGGCCTGGTCGGGAACAGGCGCGGAATCCGGCACGCGTGAGACTTCAGATCTCTGCCTCTGTTATCGACGAAGGAAGGTGTTGCAACGGAGCTCGGCTCCTCTATGACTCTCCTTCGCGCATCCATGTGATCCCTCTTCTCTCCAAATAAGACGCACAAATGTGACCTGCAGTCCACGCTACTCTGTCGCACTCTCGCATGCGCGCCGTCGACGCGGTGCCTACCCATGTATGTAAGTGTATCGCATTTGCGTCGCGACAAGCAGCATACACATACAGAGATGTATGGACACAGAGAGACACACACTCACACACACCGAGTGAGCGAAAAGTAGGTTCCGAGTGAAGATAGCGCATAGAACAGGCGCACACGGATGAACGAATGTGGACGACGGTGTGCGCGAATCACGATCGTGCGCGGCGAAGGATGACGACTTCAGGCCACAGCACACGCGACGTGACACTGTGTCACTGACACAGGCTGGCATAGCGCACGTATACACGCGTTAATGCCTTAACACGTGAATTTAGGTGTTTACGCGGAGCGTGTGTGTGTGTGTGTATGTACGCCCGTAAGGGAGATATGCGTACGCGCATACAAATTCTTCGTGTGTTAGGGCCATTAACGATCCCGCGTGCTCAGGCGCTACCGATACGCGGGCGATATTCACGGGACACCTGAAATAATAACCCTAACTTACGCCGGGACACACTTACGTGCCGCGCTCGTGCGTTTACGTAAATTTAACACGCGAGAATGTGGCACGCGGCGCGAACCTACGGCGCGTCTACGGAATCCATGTATAAATTCTCACACAGAATGTCTAAAATCGGATCGCAAGACATCTTAAAGTCGTCTTTAAAACATCTTTTAGAAATATGCCTAAAAGACGTCTTTAAGACGTCTTGTGACCCGATTTTAGACTTTGTTGTTGGGTTAACTATACATATATTATCACACGCCAAGAGTCTCTCTCTCTCTCTCTCTCTCTTATGAGATTTTGTATGCTATGATTATATGCCTACCATCGAATCTATGTGCGCCGCGGCCTTTAAGGCCACATCGTAACGTATACGAGTAACCCGACACGCAGGAGGGAGAGGGAGAGGGAGCGAAAGAGAGACAGTGCGTATTACACGCACGCAACGTGCGAATAGTTTATAGTGAGACTATCAAATAGTACGAGCTGTTTTTTCTTCTTTATTTTGATAGCGCTCGAGCCAAACGTTTTACCATTCGAGGATCTTATGCATCACGCTCGAGACGCTTATGTAAATTAATGCGTGACGCGACAGGGTTTTTGTCTTTCTCTTTCTCTCTCTGGTAAGTACCCGCGAGCGTTTCTCCGCGCGTTGAGCATCTCTCACTCTTTTTGTTTATCCCTTTCGCGGCGTCGGTGATAGCGCGCGCGTTCACTCGCGAGTGAGAGTGAAGTTAGTTAAATACCCCCTCACGCCGCGTCCCCCTCCCCGTCCCATTTCCCCTCCGTATCCCCTCCCTCCCTCCCGCGCGTGGAATGGCATCCACGCGTTTAGAGACGAAAAAAACGAAAACAAAAGGGAAAGAGGGAAAGAAAAAAAAAAGAAAGGGAAACAAAGGAAAACCAGGGCCACGACGACGGGACGTACGGACTCCCCCACGTAGTGGACTCCCTCGTATTTATAGTCCTCCGCGCATTCACGTACATTGCACCCATGGCGGGATTGCATATCGGCGATGCGTAAGGTGCGTGCGTACTCGCGCGCAGGAACTCGCGAATCGTGTAACGGGTGTACGTAATGCTTTCGCACGCGTCGACACGCGCGTAAAATAAACGAATATACGCCGTGCTAACGGCGAGAAGGGGATAGAGCGAGAGGGGAAGNGCGAAGAAAGAAAGAGGCTCGCTGCATTTGCGATCGTCGCCGGGGCCACTCTTACTCCTCTCCTACCGCGCTTGAACGAGACTCTCGCGATTCGACTTTCTTATCTCTTTTTCGAGGATTACTCCGGTTTACCCTTCCCGCCCCGTCCCGCGACAGACGATCCCCCGGCGTTATCCCAGCGATACCTTGCATTAGCGATATTTGTGTTTGCCTTCAATTAAGCAACATCGTTGACGATAACAGCAGCGACAAATCGATGTCGCGTCGCTCAATTGGAGAAGGTACATCGCGTTATGTTTGTATGGTTGTTGCCCGCGCGCGCGCACGCGCGAGAGAGAGAGAGAGAGAGAGAGAG
>JAJVSH010000016.1:1709725-1726126 GCA_021460005.1 Tetramorium alpestre | reverse complement strand
ATATATATATATATATATGTATATACATGCGTATATCAATTGTATAACTTTTTGATGATACCTTTCATCAAGATATGTTATTGCAACACTGTTTTCAACTCTTAAATAGAAACCATATCTAAATCTATGTAATAACATATATTACGAACCTTTTTGCATTATTTTTATAGAATTAAGCGTTTCCAAGAGCTTTCTGCTCGTTCCATATTTGTAAGAGTTCGTTTGGATCTTCGTATCCATGAGATGTTATGACATACTTATAACTATATTTTGTGTAAGCTTTTTTATAAAAATGAAACTCTTCGCAATGAAATGGTATTATATCAGCTTTCTTAGCTACTAAACCTAAAAAGATGTCATCGAATCTGAAGTGTTTAGTGTAGAAACTTGTGTAGTACAAGTCTAAAAGGGCTTCTTTAGATAGGATATATGCACCGGCTGTGACGTATGGTGGCCATAAATGATATGGATACTCTTTTAATGTGACATACCATTTAGAGAATTTATGCCGATGCGGTGCAGATCGCATAAATACAAATCCTGCAAACAATCTAATGTCGTCTGGCAGCTCCAAATCGAAAAGCTGTCGTTTTACTCTATTCGACGTAGTCATATTTAGCATGAGCAAATGTTCATTTTCTACCTTACGGCTTTCATTGATCTGTCCATCTTGTTTCACATACATATCATTTATTTGACTATTATTATTAGATTTGTGAATAGTAAGACTTTTGATTTTTAGGTCATTTTTATTATTAACATTAACATCATTATAATCCATTAAATCCGACTGTTTGATTTCTCTTTTGTGTGCACTGTACACTTTTCTGGATTCCATTAAGTAAAATGGATAGTTAGCTGGGTTTCTAATAAACGTTGCTACATTTTTTACTGATACGTACATATCATCATCAACAAACATGTAAAACCTTGAATTGCTACAATAATTTACTAACCATTTGAAACTCATCATCGTTTTTATGGTATTATTATAATACGAGTCCACGAAGTCTGCCTGTATAATATCTCTGTAGATTCCTGCCTCCAGTTTTAGTTTGGCCTCTACTTCATCATCGTCCGGATGCGTACCCACCATAAAAATAGTCTTCGCTGGCACATCAAAGAATCTTTTTTCAATTCCCCATGAGTTACGTATAGCAGTTCTTCTATCAAAATTCTCTATAGCAGACTTTACTATGTATACAAGACGAAGCGTATCGTCCGCATCTTCTTTACACTTTTGTGGCTGCTTTAAGATGAAGGCATATGTGTACTCGTTTATAGGTTCAACCTCAGGCTTTTCATTACGTCGCAGAGCACTCACAAACTCATGTACGTTGCCTTCATATGGATACACAAAGTTTTCATCGTACGTGATCTCAAATAAGTGCACAAACGCTCCAAAAAATTCTAGTAGCGCTATCATGCCGAAGCCAAAGAGCATGTATCCCAGTTTAATTTTTGACACAGCACGACGACATCTTTGAAAATAAAGGCGAAAGAAGTAGTACTCGAGCAAGTAACAGCACATTTTGTCAGCCAAATTTCTGCATAATATTCAGTGTAAATTTTCTCCCTTGAGATCCAACCCTACAACAAAATTTTTCATGTTTAATATTTTTTACTTATAAAGACCGCCATCATTATGAGTTTGTTATCAAGAAATAATGCCTTTAATTGTTCCCTCAATTTTATTTCTATAATTATAAAACGTAGCTATTAAAAGATTAAAATTTTCTCTGTGCTAATATGCATACAATATTTAATTGATCCGATCATTTTTTTAAATTAATGACAGAAGCCTACACGTAAAGCTCAGATTTATAAAGTGGCAACTTACAGATTGTTGATAATCATTTCTCGTTCAGATAATATAGGAGAATGTACAGAAATCGTTGCATTTAAAAAATATATAAATGCGAGAAGGTGCAGACTGCAGCCATTCTCTTTGTTTTTTTTACTTTAACGCCATCTAACTGATCCCTTTTGAAATATTGCGACTTGCGACATCCCGAAGTGGATCGTGGCGCCTCTATAGGAAAGTTGCTCCAACTATAAGTCCGATCACGTGCGGCGGACTTGACAAAGTCAATAATTGCGATTTGAAATCTTGTCGCTGTTTTTTTTTTTTTTTCTTGTTATAGAAAAGAAATTCACGGAGATAACGCTCTGCTCCGCGAGATTCTGATATTTTTCAAATTTATATTTAAAATACAATTTAAAATGTACTGTTTTAAAAATAGATATAATTAAAATAAATACGTATGTATAGATATGTATATAATTCAAGAACAAAACACGGAAAGAGAATATTTTTTTACGTTCATTTTATATTAACGTTTAATTATTTTATATTTAAAATACGGCAATATTTTGTACATTTATACGCTCATTTATTATACTGTTAGATTTAAACTTAAACTTATTAGATTTAATCGGTTTTTTTTTTCGGGTTTTTTTCCCCAAAGTGCTGGCGAAGTTGACCCTATCTATCGCGTTCATTGCTCACACGTCTGTTCATCTGTCGTGCTTGCGGATAAACTCAGTGACTCGGAAGGATGCACAGTTTGCGTTCTATTTCGGGTTGATTGGTTAGCGATTGGCAATTCGATGCTGAAATATTTCCAAATACAATTTGCAAAGAGGTGAATTTGTGATTATTGTATTAGCAATTTTTATATATAACAACGCTACCTTTTTACATATAACAATGCTAACAATTACCTTCTTTCAATTTGAACCTTCCCAAATTTAACTCTTGCGTAACTAATATATTCAGTCCACTTTCATTTGAAATTTGCTTTTCTTTGCAATTCGTTGGGAAACCTCGCAAGTCAAAATTTCAGCGGAAATCAAACTTCTTACGTCGAAACAGCCACGCGGTCGCTTTTATGGCATTCTTTCGCTCCGTCTTCATCTTCCTTTCTCTCTCCTTTGATCGCAAATCGATCGTTCTATAACAACAACTTCTTACCTTCTTCTCGCGTAACGTCGTCTTTGTAAACCGCTTTCTCGGTATTTTTATCTATAGCATTTTTCGCTCGCTCGTGTATTCGTCAGTATTCGAAAAGGACTGCCCTTCCTCATCAAAGTGATCTTCCTCGCGCAAAAATTCATTCTCTACCGCGGCTCATTTCACGCATTGTGAATAAATTGCGAGTCCGATCCGTTTCCGCTGCGAAAACGGCGAGCTCCTTGTTGTTTCTCGACGCCTCGGACCCGCTCGGCGGGTCTTTATCGATCGACCAAGCGGAAACGCGATCGGGCGAGAGAAATGTCTCTAACAATGTTTTCCGCTCGAAGGAATTAGCCGTCGCGGTCGTGGGGACATCCTCCTTCGGCGTTGGCGATGCCATCGATCGCGCCTGTCGCTACGGATACGGAGAGCGTCCGCTCTCGCTCGGCACCTTTCGACCCCGATTCCTATAATTTGACACCACGATTATTAATCTCCGTGTCGAGATTTCATCTTGCTGCTTACATTTGATGCCGTTGATGTCAGTCGCTTTCACCGGAACTTCTGGCTGACGATACGATCTTCTGTATCGTTCAACGAAGCCTTTTCGGAGGAAGGGACTTTGTTTTTCAGATCAGTTCTGTCATTCTCGAAATTCATAACTTCTCTAATTGTTGAACAATGGAGAACATATCCTTTTTGTCCGTATTATGTATCTTTTCTTACCTAAATAGAAATTTTTTAATAAATGCACAATTATTAATTAATTTGACTAATTTATTATTTTTAGCCCTTGCATTGCAACACCATCTAATCTGTCTCAAAACCGTCGAAAACTATACCTGGCTAGATTTAATTGTTCCTTGCAGTTGTAATGCATCTATACTGATCTCTTTAAATCGAATTCTGTAATACTCTTTAAATTTGTCACATTGCTTGTCACATTTTAAACAATATAAAAGTCACAAAAGATGGTAAAATTCCAGATAATTTCTTAATCGTAGATGATAGATCCGTTTAACCATATGATTAATTTTATTTCTCAATTGTCTGATATACATTTTCATCGCTGAAATCACATGAAAACTTTTGTAAAAATTTTTCTCGTAGAGAAGAATTGTTTATCGATATATTCGACAGAGTATGTATAGCATCTCATGGATTTATCTAAAGATCCATAAGGCAAGAAAAATGTAAGAAGCTCAGAATCTACAATGTAAATTTAGTTTAAACATTCTTGAATTTAATTTAAGCAATCGTCGAATGGGTGGTAAAGAGAGTAAAATTTTATTGCATTTTTTTCCAGAGATATTACAATTATATGTACAGTATTTGCTATATTTTAATTGATGATACAAAAAGAAAATAATTACTATTTTCGGCATTAGATTCTCTAATAAGAAATAATAATGAAATAATCAAAAGATGGTAACAGCTTTTTAAATGAAGGGAGCATTAAGTTGATTGTACATTTTATAATATACAATAACCCTGATTAAATGCATTTTAATCTTTCTTTATTGCATAATCTGTGTATTATCTTCACGGTGAAGTATTTATCCGTAAACAATTAATAATAGACCCCTTTTGTTTTGTTTGTTCAAGCAGTTTGACCTTAATAAAGGGTTTAAGTCTATCATCTAATACGTGTTTAAATAAACCCCATACACCTTGACGTTACCTTCCTGGGGCTTGCGCAGTATATATTTTTCTGAAGCAAGACCCATGAGGTGGATATGCCACAGGTAAACCTGTTAGAGTCTGTCATGTCTTTATTGAAAGTAGATTTGCAGCTGACGAGAGAAAGAGAAGGAGAAGGAGAAACAAACGGCGATGTGCGTAAGAAAGACGCGAAACAGCAAATTAAACAGTAAATAGCTTCTAGTTCACTTCGTTGTCAGTACAAGTTCTTTAACAGCGATCTTAATTCGTATAATTAACGATCCACGTAAAATGCTGACAGGAGTGATCGACGGGTTCGTATATCGCAGTCCTATAGTAATTCCAACACATCCTTTCTGTTTCACCTTACTCCTAATTAAATGTTAGTTGAGTTGATTGAGCTGTGTGAACCGTTTATCGTGAAATAAAGCGATCTCGTTGACAATAACATTGTTGCTTCTTTCCTATGACACATGTGAAATCCCGATGTCCAGATAAGGACGCATATTGTGTAATAAGTCTAAATCTAATTTCTAAAATCCATAATTCTAAATTTAATCTTTAAAAAATCGACACCTAAAATAAATTCTTATATAATTGTAATATTAAAGCGAATCATCTTAGCATAATTTTTCAGAAATTAATTTTGTAATTATTGTAAAAACCGTTACAATATAAAATTATTATTCAAGTAATAGTAATTTTTTCTATTATTTTTTAAGTAATTTCATAATTTTCTCAATATTTACAACTTATAATTATAAAATTCTTTTTTAGCAAAAAAACCTGCGTTTTGCAGAATCAAACCTTATGACACATCGTGCGAAATGTTGCGGATAAAAAGAAGCAATAATTGTGCATTTAGCAAAAATTTCCTATCTGGGATAAAAATGCTTTTTGCAGTACTCAGCTGTGTTGCGAGGATGACAACTTTACTATCGGACTCACACCTATCGAGGACGACGTTGCTCGAAGTCAGACATCATCTTTGATATGGACCTCTTACGGTGTCATAGTCCCGATCATATTAACCGTCGGCGTTCTCGGCAATACGGCGATCTTTGTCGTGCTGTCTGGCCCAATGTTTCGCGGTATCGCATACTTGTATCTCAGCGGACTCGCGCTGGCGCACATCGGCGTTATCTTGTCCTGGATAACAATTAGTTTGTACAATTTGATCCCAACGGCGTGCACTGCAGGAAAAAAATACTGTTTGACTAAAAAAAACTGGCTGTTGCGTCCACGCGTAAATAAATGAATTGAATTAATTCATCAATTCAGAACGCTGGCGACACTTGACTTGTTTGTCAATTAATATACGGTCACTTGTATGACAATTAAAATCAATTACACATTCGCTGATACAATACAATTTATTGTTGTATCAGCGTATGTAATTCTTGTTCGATTGACTTATTTTCGTTTGCAATAACTGTCTTTTTTTTCTCAGTGCTCAACAGTGTATCTCAACATATAATGAGATTACAGTGTGATTAGATTTGTAATTACAAATATACATGTTTCAGCGCTGAGATTGGGCTACGGCATGAGTAATAATTACCCGTCAGCTTTCTACCACGCTCATGTTGAACTCGTTCTTCTGAACGCCTTCTCGGCCGCCAGTGTTTTCATCATGGTCTGCTTAATTGTAGATAGATACATTTTTGTATTCTTCCCGGCACGCATTCGTACTGGAAACACGCGCAAGAACATCAATTCTTTCATATTGTCTTCTCTCATTGCTGGTTTCATGGTAAGTTGTTTTATGTAAAATGCCACTCTTACATTTTTTTTATCGAAGGATGTATTTATGTTCTTTTGTAAAAAAAATGGCATATCGGACGATTTTTTGTAGTCTGATAGTTTGCTGTAATAGGTTTTTGCTATCGCAAATATTTTTATATTCCATTTTTCCGTAGCTTTTTATACATAATATATACTTCTTTCTTACATGCATTATTATAAAAAGTTATAGGTACATACTAGATATAATTTCTATTGACATTTAGAATATTAAATATCGCTTAACAATAATTATATTGTTGTATCCTTGAAAATCCGTCTAGTTAATATCATTCATATATTAGAACAGTTGACCGAGAAAGTCCATCAAAAAAATAAACGATAACGGAAGACTGATGATATAAATCTACCAATGATATAAATTAAAATCCGGAAGAGTCTAATTACTTGAGTTTTTGGTTTTATTTGATTTGATGACACGGACAAACAGACGAAGCAATTTCGCGAAAATGATAACTTCAGTGTTCTTTAATTTATATCAAATTAACGATTTATAATTTGCGGTTTACAGATTCGCAGAAATTAGTCAGTTTAAAGATTAAATCCTCTATGTAAATAATCTATTTGCAACTCATCATTCATCGTTTGTATATTTTGTACATTAATGCAAATTGATCAATTGATCAATTTTTGATAAATCGCACTCTTTGATTTCGTCAAAAAACCGCTAGTGAATCGGTGAATGATAAACAATATTTTCATTTATTGATTTTTTCGATACCAATTTTCTCTACCATTTATTCGATATGGATGATACTAACGAGCGGATTTTTATAATCGGATGCGATAATAATTTTATGTATAATGAAACATAGAACGTATTGTTAAATATATATACATTTTATTCTGTTTATAGATTAGTGCTCCTCTATCGGTTATGAGAATGGTTTATGCGGAGCAAGATGGATCCGGCACTTCTTTTACATTACGCGAAAACGTGGCCGTTACGCAAAATGCGATATGGAGAACATATATTTGGATAATGGAGATCGTAGTGCGAATTTGTCCGTCGATCATATTTATTGTACTGAATAGTTTGGTCATCAAGAGATTTTTGCAACTGAATGTGCAAAGCCGACAATTCCACACCGTTTCAGACAAATTTCGAACCAACAACACTCCTGATACGTCATTATTGTCTCGCAATCGAGGATACAAGTATAATAATGATTAAAAGATAAATTTTATATTTTTAGTTTTTTTTTAAGTAAAAAAATTGAACGTTATAGTTTCGCTAGTAATACTTACAAAAATCTTTGCAGAGAGGAGCAACACTTGGCGATATTAACGACAACAATGATCCTGTGCTTCTTTATAACAGCAATTCCGCCAAGTCTCACGCCGATATTGTATACCGATCGTCGCTCGTTGGACCTTGGTTATCAAACGTTCCGAGCGTATTCAGCGATCGTCGAGCTCAGCAATTACGCCATTTATATTTTTATATATCTCGTCTGCAGTACAGAATTTCGAAGGGAATTGCTGCAAATTCTACAAGTAAGCTCGTATAATCGACTGCGACATTTCTCATTTGAAAATCCTTTTGTAAATCCTCAATGAACAAATTGCCTGCAATGTAATAACAGATTGGCAGTAGATTTGTTCAGATATCATCCGATATCTGTGATATTAAGCTTGCATTTTGTCAGAACTGCATATTTTCGATATATTTTGCTATTTGGATCAATGAATTACATTTTTAATAAATAGCAGTGAGAAATAACATAGAAAGCTCGAATTGAGCGTGTTAAAAGCACTCCCTTTTTATCTAATAATATTAATATAGTAATAATATATTATTCGAATAATCTCTCTATAACATCTTATATTTTGTGATACTCTATACATGCTGTTAAAATTAAATAACTTACATGTATAATTGCAGAGAAATATTCGTAATGAGGGTACAATTTGATAAATCTTTGTTTCAACAGGGAAAATGTAAGGGAAATACGGGGCAGGACGTTGATCAGCCGATAGGCGAAATCGAGGATTACAGCCGGCACGGCACTACTGTTCGATTAACACCTGAACATACCAAATTGAATTCGCCCGAGTCGCCGACAAAAGAAACGAGAATAGAAGAAGATGCGCATCCGTCAGAGGCTACTGCTTTTATGTTAGAACACCGTGTGGTCGCATAATTATACGTTGCGCATTGGGATCAAAGGCAACTTCGATCATTTGTATTTATTCTATGTTGTATTTGTTTGTATTTATCGTACATGTACATTTTCGACGTATTCGTAATGAAACTCTGTGTATAAATTACTAATAACGAACTTCGAATTAAAATGTACGATTAAGCGTTCTAAGTATTATAATTCTGTATTATACTAATGTGTGTATATCAATTTCTGTATAATTATAAATATAAAATTAATATATATATCAAGAATTTGAATTAAATTGATGTAAATTTAAAAATTGATATCGAGCCTCTCTCATGCTGTATCACGATAGATTTTGTGGCTGACTTTTTCTGTGATTTGATTTCATTCTTCCTCTTTTTTTCTTTGTTATTTACATACATTTTTAATGCATTTGTAATGGAACTCTACGTGTGTGATTAATGACTCTAATTTAATGTCTCAAATGATTAATCTCAATATTATAAAACTGTTTTTTTATGTCAAATTATGTACCTGATATACAATTTGAATTAAATTAATTTAAATTAAAAAAATTTGATATAAAATTGATTCTCTTCCGATAAATCTTGATAAATTTCCTTTTTGTAGATGAACTTTTTTGCCTTCCATCTATTTTTTTTCTTTCCTCAATGTCTAATTATGCATCTGTCTTATCTTAAGGATTATCTGTCTACGAAAAGTACAATGTGGTATAGCTGTAGAGAGTGTAGAGGAACCTTCATCGCGATACGTGTTTTCCGAATTCTAACCTAACCTAACGTCTACCTCCTCGCAGATGATAATTTGATGATATAAAATAACAAGAAAAAGAGGCTAAAAAGAAAGGAAAAGGAAAATCAAAGTGTCATAATAGTCGATGTTTGATAGTTTGGCTGGTAGCATGTTAAATACTTACCAAACAAAAATCTTCGCCGACGACAATTTATAACCTATATCTCAACTGTCAAAGTGCAAAATGATATACATATATTAATTACAGTATCTAATTGCAAAACAATCCGCATTTTAATAACGTGTTATTCCATGTAACTCGTTCATTAGCAGATTCAGGTAATATTTGCATAAGAAACATTATTAAAAGACTGATACACTAAAAAGATGATATTAAAGAGAGATTGAAACGATTGAAAGAAGACATTTCTAAACATATAATGCACCTGAAAACTTGTATGATTGTTACTTTTTCTAGTAAAGGCTTCGTGATGTTTGAGTTGCCGGCAGAATTGGTAGCTAAGCCTTTAGCTCTGATAGGTTTGACTGGATTAGACACTGCAAATCCTGTACATCGCTCAATCTGGGATGCATTCAGCAATAATCGTAGACCAGATTGCGCAGCCGTTCAGTTCAAGCTGCTCAGTTTAGCGCATGAATTTCCTACTGTCAAGCCGAAGGTACGTTTGCTAGTCTAATGTCCGCTGGGAGATACACTGGTAAAGAAAACACCCAATTGATATTATTTGTTCAATATTGTTACGTATTATCTTTATACATTTTAGCGTAGCTCATACGAATGGTACATCCCCAAAGGAATTTTAAAACGGAATTGGATGAACAAATATCTCAATGATATTCCTTCTGTAGTTGTTGTATTCTATGATTTGGATTGGAATGATCCACTATGGAATGAGAAAAAGATGGAATGTGCTTCTAGGGTCCAGTCTTTAAGGTAACCTTTTATAATCTTAAAGTATAGTTTAGTGTTATTGTGGTTGATGTGTCAAACTGAGCAATTATTCCTTTTAGAGCTGCCCTTGATGGGAGAAGTACGAAAATAGCTGTAGTATTGATACAACGTGCAGTTCAACCGCTTCCTGGTGCCGAGGACGTAGTCGCAACTGAGCGGGCGACAGCGCTGTGTGGAGCTTGTGACTTGACAGCAAAGCTTTTATATATTCTACCACACGCTGATCACTTATTGGGATATATATCTAGGTTTTTAATTTTATAATTTTTCATTTCTGTATTTTTGAAGGAAATTAAAGAGTAAGTTTTGTTTATTACAGACTTGAGACGGCATTCTACGATTTGGCACAAAACTTTTATCATCACGAATATCGGAATGTTAAAAGTCATCGCGATCAACTCACCAAGAATGTTCATCAGTATCTATTTGTTCGTCATCAATTTAAAATGGCATTCTTGAATGAACTCAAGCAAGAGTTGCATCTTTCTCAAAAGTAAGATTAAAAATATGAACAATTATATATTGTAATGTACATATATATACGTATAAATGTTTTGCAGGCATTATATGCAAGCTTACCACAATCTTCTAGAAACAAGAATGACAGATGCGAACGCAGTAGAAATCAAAACTGTTGCTGGCTTTATAAACTATAAGTTATGCAGAATAATGTTTAGTTTAAATCTTCCAAAAGATGCTATTTCTCAATTTAGACTTCACACAGAAAGGTATTAATATTTACTGCAATAATTATTAAACATTTTAAATTTTAACGATAATGATGATGAACTGATGTTTATTGTTAGATTTAAACTAAAAACTGGCCCGAAAGAACTCATGTTTGAACACCATGCTTGGATGAGTAGCCAGTTCTCTACATTTGCAGAATTGTTTGATGAGGCCATTCGTCAAGGATTACCTGCTGTTCAAACGCAACATCCGGGATATTATTTCCAATTAGCTGCCAATCACGCAAGTTTACGACAATCTGCATGTAAAGAACTCTGTCAGGTACAAATATTGTAATTTTTTAATAAGTACTTCATGTTTTATGTTATGTTACTTAAATTTCAATATTTTTTTAGCATATAAACAGCTATCCAGATCCAGATCCATTAATGGGTGAAGAGAAACTCGAATTTTATGGACAACGACCGTGGCGACCTGGGAAGTTAAGTGCAGAACCGGCAGACACAGTTAGAGAAGCTATCGGCATTCAAGCTTTACAATATAGGGAGAAGAGTACAGTTAATCATTCTGTAAGATAATTATGTATATATCTGCATTTTTTTAAGTAACGTATGCTAAAGAAATTATTGCAAAATATTTGCATTCCTTTTCAGATGATAATTATCGGTTTACTAGGAAATGCGATATCGCAATTCAAAGTGTATCGTTGTCCAAGAATGCGGCGATTATTAGGTATAATTTGTCTTTGAAAATTTAGAGATAAAAATTACTTGCAATATACTTATAAAATATGTATAAAAATTTCCTTTTTTTTTACAGTCGTGCAAATGGCAGAAGAATATTTTAATGCTCAAGATTATGGCAAGGTTCTTACGTAAGTTAATTAATTTTCTTTGAAAGTCTAATGAAAGTCTTCAACAAATAAAACTTGGTCATTTAATGATAAAGTCATTGATTTTTTTCGTTATTTCTTTTCTATCTTCGTATGTTAATATATAAATTGTAAAATTTGTTTGATCAGATTATTGATGCACATGTTGTGGGAATATCATGGAGAACGATGGCCGGTCTTACTCACAGATATCTTAAAGAATGCTTTGCGAGCTGCGTATTTGTCAACCAGTATCCAAGACTATTTTACTTTGGCCTTTGAAGCTTTAGGACCTTCAACTACATTTTCAGAGGAACGACAAGCTGTTATTTATAATAATATCATGAACATACTACAGGTCAGTTCAATGAAGCATTTTATATTTTGCTATTCTAACTATATAATAATCATTATATAAGTAAATAAAAATTTATTTTATTTGATACAAAAATTAACAAAAAAAATGGTTTCACATTTGCTAACAGAAGAAACCACCGAATCCAGAGCCAGATTTACCAGACGAGATTAAGCACCTTGCCATGGAGAAATGGATACTGGAACTGAATCGTTCAGAGCCAAGTATTTTTACAATTGATGACAATAACATGACATCATTTGTTGATCTTAAAGCAAGGTTTTTGCAACAAACATATGCAGTAAACACAATGATAACAGTAGAAGTTATTGTAAGGTATTTAAATATGTCTTTATATACAGAAATATAACTTTAAAGATTATAGTTTTAAAAATATGAAAGTAATTTTATTTTTAACTACAGGAATTCTTACTGTGGTAGCATTGAATTTTCTAATGCATCAATAATAGTTAGTGGACCAGGTTATAATGCTGACATTCCAATCGATGACGCTCAACAATCAGATCTTATTTTTCAAGCAAAGGAAACGAAGAAGTTTTACTTCAACTTTAGAGCGCCTCATCAAAATGATGGCGTAGAAATTCGTATTAGCACAGTTTCCTTACAAATGGGTGACAGCGCGCGTTGCTGTATTATATTGAGATTCTCAGCTATGGGCAGAGAAACGAATTTGTTGGATCGTTTGTATCCTGAAATACAACAACTTCGGTATGTTTATAGAAGCTTTATATTATCTGTTCTTAAGAAAAATGATGCAAAGGAAGAGGGTCCTCAAGCGAAGCCTATGGCACTTATACTCAAATTAGATCTATTATGCCTTTCCTTTTTCAGCCTACCGATTATGGAAGTCCGGTTCTCCTCCAGAAAAGGAGTCGGTTCTCTAATCGGTAGGCGTTCAAACTAAAATGTATATACGGGATGAGGAGCCACTTTGAACCCAGGACCTTTCCGTTATTAATCACTCGCGGAGCCACGCGTCATCTCAGTATCTGTTCTTAGACTTCTTTGAAACGAACTAATATAATTTTTATTTGCATTAGTGGAGGCGAGTTTGAGGCAATAAGATCGTTAATTCACGCAGAGATTAAACAGGAAGAATCGAGTTTAAGTTTAGATGCAAAATCCAATAATCCTGCGCTTTTAGGCGAGTGGCTGCCTATCACAGTATCCTTATCAGCTAATGAAAATATTAATGCAGTCTGTTTATATATTATACTTGTACCAGATGGTAGCAATGAGCAATCAAGTATGTATTTTACTTTTTCGTAAATGATTTTTTATATCTAATCTTGTAATACCATTTTTTTCTATCAACTAAGCTGTTTTATAATACATTTCAGCTGAATTAAGCATTAATATGATTAGTAAAGAGTCAAAAGTATCTATTCTTGTTGGTGATATGGTAAAAGGCGCCTCAGCCAAACATATTATTTATATTAGAGCACATAAAATAGGTGATAGAAATATCACAATAAAGGTACTTGTAAATTATTACTAATTCTATAAATTATATTAATCCACATTATAATACATATTATCATTTATCATGATTTATATTAACAGGCAGATTATACTAGACTCGAACAAATAAAAGGAAATAAAGAATTAACATATTCATTGATGGTTAAGAAGCCATTCGAAGTTACAACACAGTTTTACACTACATTATTCGAACCACTAACAAAGGGTTTTATTAACGAATCTTTTATCATTATGCCTCATATTACGTGTGTTTCCCCATGGCCTATACAAATTCTAAGTACATCTATAGAACTGGTAAGTCTTAATAGAATACATATGTATATATAATTCGTTTATTTCTATAAGTTTGTGTTTGAGGAATTAGAACATTGTGATAAATTCAAGTTTGTAATTATAGGCAGATTCCATTCAAAGAGAGAATAATCTCGAAAACGAGAAATCCATTTTAACGGATATTGAACTGTGTGATAGTGAGACAGGAACTGACGCTTATTGCTTGATCCCAAAAATAGGTGGCGAGCAACCAATTAGTATTGGAGTATATACTATTAAATGGAAAAGGTAAAAGTAACTGTTGAGATTTATAATACAGTCTGTAATCTTTATTATTTTTACAGAGCAAATGACGAAACTGCATTGGAAACTAGTAGTAGCGTAACTTTAGCTCCTTTATGGGTCGAAGATGCAGTGATCGGATTGGAAGCCAAAATGCCGGCCCATGGATGGGTTCGCACGCCATTCTGTATATCATATTTTATAAAAAATCATTCTGATTACCTTGTCACTTTGCGTTTAGCTATGGAAGGCAGTGATGCTTTTATGTTTGCTGGACAAAAACAAGTATGTAGTAAGTCATGTTTGTAGTGCACATTATACAATGATCCTATTGAGTATTTTTTCAGGTTGATATTTATATATTACCTAGAAATGTTCGAAAGGTTGATTGGGTTTTACGGCCGCTAGTCGCCGGTTTTGTCGCTCTTCCAACATTATCGCTAACTATACCTGCAGGTAATAATATCTGGTATATAGAGTAATTTAAAGCAATTTTATATTTGCATTTATTTAATACGTCATAATTATAATGTACAGATGAGGAACATAAGCTGGGTAAAGAACGACTATCAGAGATGATTGAACGTTCATTGCCAAGTCATATATACATACTGGTAAGAATAAAAGTCACGTATTAATTACAAATATTTTAATAACGCTATATTATAATATATATATAATATATTATATTTTTGCAGCCGAAATCGCAGTCTTTAGGAGAATGAATTTGACGTTGGGATCTCTTCTTTTTTAAAGAAAAAAAAATTTATCTTCAATCAAACTGTATTATAATGTTATAACGTACATTTTGTACAGACAAATAAGCTAATATGTATATATTTATTAGAGTCATGAATATAAAGTTTTCTTGGACATAATTTATTTAGAGTATTTTATTATTGTAGTTCCAATAAATATTTTAAGATTATATTATTGTAAATTTTTAACAAATTAATCAATTTAATCAATTGTTAAATGATAGCAATTATGGCAATGTTCGTTTATTACTGACAGTTTACTGCCAGTGCTGTAAATCTATAGTTTATGTCACGCACATTATAGATTTTCAGTACTGGCAGTGAACTGTCAATAATAAACGAATATTGCATACATTGTCATCGCGCCATAAAGATCGATTACTTTTAAAAGCATCGAGGAACATTATGCGTTACCATGGAGACCATATAATCTACATAGCGCACAAGTAAACGCGTGTACTAATTTGCCTTCTCTTTTCTGTTCCTTTATTGTTACAGAATAATTTTAATCAACAATTATAAAAATTAATTAAAAATTAATTATGAATGAATCAATAATTAAGTATAATTAAGTATCGATAATTAAGTATACTCGCATATAGTGGATCGCAACAATTCTGCAAAATGGCGAGGAATGGCATTGATATTGGAAGTGTTTTTGATGAATATCTGCAAAAGGAACAGCAATTCGAACAAGAAATAGAAGAACGGTATTTAGGTTAAAATTTCTATTAATAATGTTGTGAGCGCATGTATCTTTTCAACAAAAATCATATTCATTTTATTTTACAGCAACAAATTACGGCGCGAGATTCGCAATAGGAATATTTCCAAAGTTCCTGATTTGTCGCCAACGAATTTCCCTTTAAATTTTGAAAACTCTCGTATTCGTAATCAGGCTCTTCTAAAGGTTTGTGACATTCTTTTACATAAAAAAATTTAAAAAACATTATTGAAAGCAAAATTTACTGTACATAGAAAAGAACGTAAAAGATGCATGCAAATTATGTTAAACATACTTCTACTTTGAAGTAATTTTACTGATAAGTTTTCAATGTTATTCATGTTATCTCTCTCTAATGTTTTGCTATATTTTTATTGCAACTGGAAATTTATCATAAATGACCTATATATTCCTAATATAGAATTCTAGTTGTAATTTTATGTGCTACAATACAAAAAGTATTTAAAAATCAGAGAAAAAAAAAATATATATATATACACATATAAAATATATTTTATATATGTCGTAGGCAAATAGGTTATTATGAAAAAATAGTTTTTGTCTATTATATATTATATATTATATATTATAGTTTTGACTAGACAAATGCTATCTGTCTGGTAGGCAAATGCTATCTATCTGATAGGCAGTTAGTCAAAAATTATTTTCCTGACATATTTGCCTACG
>JAJVSH010000016.1:1695728-1709700 GCA_021460005.1 Tetramorium alpestre | reverse complement strand
ATACATACATAATGTATATAATATATTAATATAAGTTTGTTGTAACTCGATTATATTGTAAAAATAGGTAAAACTTCTTGGACACTCGTTGGGTGGTGCTGTATCATTTCTGTACGCAGCATCATACCCAGATGAAGTCGATGCTCTTATAAGTTTGGATATTGTTAGTCCATACGTAAGGGATGTCAAGAAAACGGCTGAACTCACCGGAGAATACATTGACAGATTTTTGAAGTATGAATTGTTAACACTGGACAATGTACCATCTTACGAATATACCGAAATGCTCGAGATAGTAGAAAAAGCATATGATGGTTCTGTAACGAAGGAAGGAGCAAAAATATTAATGAACCGTGGAATGCAATCAGCATATAAAAAGGATAAATATTACTTTTCTCGTGATCCAAGACTAAAGGTAAAAGTACTTGATTAATTGTACATTTATTAGTTAATACAATATATCAATTAAGACAAGTTTTTATAATTTTAAGAATAATGTATTAATGTTGTTTAAAATTATTTTTTCTCTTAGGTTTCTCTTTTAGGCATGTTATCTCTCGATTTAGTACTTGAATACGCATCTCGGATAAAATGCGCGTATCTCAACATTCGTGCTGTTCCTGGAATGAAATTTGAACAAGAAGAAAATTATCACAAAGTATTAGATGTAATAAAACTAGGAGCTAAGAAATTTGAGTATCATGAAGTTAAAGGCACACATCACGTACATTTAAATGAGCCTGAAAAAATTGCGCCTATAATTAAAAATTTTTTACAGAATTAATAGTAATATTGTTTAGTTTTTTCTTTTATTAACAAATGCAGTTACTTGAGGTTTTTGTGGAAAAATGGATAAATGAAATTCTTTAAAATATATAGATTAGCAGGGTATATTTATGTTTGATACGTACTTGCACCTACATTTGTGCAGTTTTATTAAATTTTGAAAAAATGACTTTATAATTAAACAAAAATTATTGAAAATGCATTATTGAATAATGTTAAATAAGTAGCAAATTTAAAATAATAAAATTATTTTACCCATGTGAAAGTAGGGTGCTTTAGTATAACACAATCAGTGCTGTGATAAGCAAACAACAAGAGAGATGCAGATAAAATATATTATAAAATATATAATTATTGTATGTCACAAATTACAATTTTTGTCAAACATTGTCTAATATCGCTTCTATGTGGTAGTTAATAAATTATTTAATGTTGATATCATATGATTTCATAAAAACAAAGTTCTTTTATATGTAAAAAATGACTAATCTAATGTACTGATATAAAATTATCTTGTACTAATCTATTGTCTCACAATTATCTTTATATCCTTATTAATTATTCAAAGAATAAATTAATCCATCCATAACTTTTAATATTTAGGAAGATCAATGCTGCAGAAAAATTGGAAGTAATTTTTATTAAATTAAAGAATTTTAAATATACAAAAAAACAAGATTTTATTACACAATGAAAAAATTAAAATATAAATGTGATATGCAGGTCGTCAATCAAAAACATAAGCATTGCTTTTCAGATTTTTATTTCACTTGTAACATGTAACAAAGTTTGCGTTTTTTTTTTCAATTCATGAGTTTACTACGAAGAGGAAAATGAAATAAAAATCTATAAACGGTCTACATCGATCACCAAGGACAGCAAACGTTACGCATCTATCGTCCAATGAACACTAGCGGCGGCAATAATGCATTAATGTCTGACAGTTAGGTAGTCAAATACAACGAACCGGTTTGAACTTATACAGTCGGACAAACAATACATATAAGGAAACGCGATATTCTATATCAATTCCATAAAATATCTTTCAACGACTTAAAAGCGTGATTCACAACACGCGTTCTAAATAGATAAATTCATAAAACGAGATATATATTTTTGTAGCATTGCGCGAAGTAGAAGTAATGTCAAACAATTTTGAAAAAAATTCAAGTAAGAATATATAATGTGAACCGACAAGTGCGGGTGTCTGTATGATATAATATTTTACAAATATAGTATACAAGTGTATTTATATAATCACAATCAAGAAGCGGATATTAATTTTAATCTTTAAGTTTCTTTTCAGTCAAATATACGGATTTAGGTTTATTGATTTTGATTTTATTGAATTATTTAGATCTTTTTATCTAAATTTTTATTTTTTTTTAAATTTTTCTAAGAAGGAACTAATCTTTATTTTGTTTCCATTTCATGAAAAAAATCAAATTAATTAAAATGTTAATTTATGAACACATCTATAGAGAGTGAGTAACGGGGTCTCTGACCAAATTGTGAAAGGAATGGCATCCTCAAGATAATGAGGCTGTTGATACAGATGTTTGCCGGCGTCATAATGGTTAGAGTAAGAAGTCACAGCATTATTCCGTTTATTCAGCTGTTACGGCTGTATGCCACGTAGAAATACAAAATTATATCCCGAAAATGCATTCGTCACGTTTCATTTCGTGTGCCTTCCAATCCTTTTGAATTTTCTACGACGTACAGAACGTTTGCACGTTGCTCGCAATTAACGCATCTCTCAGCTATTTTCCGAAGACGTGAAAGGTAAGTGAAGCTACGGGCAAGGATAGGTGACTTCCTACGATAATTTACATAAATTGCGCATTTTCGAAATACGAAAAATCATTTCGTATGACGAGGCCAGCGATAAAACTGTAAATCTAATCTACCGGCGAATTCAACGTCGAGGAGTCACGCCTGCGAAATAAATAGTCCGCGAAACGATCGGGATTTGCGTTTGCGAGCCGTGTGTAAAAAAATAAGGCAGCGGCTTTAAAATAAACGCGAGTTCTCTTAGCGAATTATTGGCCCTGAGCTTCTTATCGGGCAATTTCTGGATACGTGGCCGTCCTATCGTGTGTGCACGTTGTGCACGCCGGTAATTATCAGCGACGATAATGCCGTCGCACACAGAAAATAAATATGAATATGGCACGCGTGAGCGCGCAGGTGGACACCGTTCGCCACTTGTCTACGCGCCCTCCTCACATATCCTTCCGCGTGTAATTCTTCGAGAAGCTCTTCGGAAGGCGTTGGATAAAAGCGTCCGTCGATCCATCGACATGGTAAGCTCGAACAATCGCTATGTCCGATTGTCTTTAAAAAAAAAAGTAGCGCCTTTGCCTTTATAATTAGGCTTCTCGAGACCTTTGAACGGATAGATTAGAATGGAAATTAGCTTCGTTAAATTTCAGTCTACGGTTCATATTTCGCTGAAAAGTAAGAAGTCAACCGCGAGCATATTCGTTTGCAATATATTACACTTTGACGCTGTCCGAGTTACAATGTAATAATGTTATCGTGTGTGGTGATAATTATTTTATGAGCGACGATAATATAGATTTGTGTAAGATACGACTGTCCGTTTGAACAAAAGCATTTGTTTTATTTTACTTTACAAAAAATGATAGCCGTCGTTTGCAATAATTCGAACTCGATAATTGTGGCAACCACGTGGCAAGAAAGTGCGCAAAAATATTGTGTTCATATTTCGTACCGTTTACGGAGTAATCAAGTTCTCATGTCGCTCGACACACGAAGAAGCAGCCACGTCATAAAATATACCACGCAGTCATCAACCCGATCCATCGATCCCAACGATCAACAAACTTTTCATTTGTAAGTTTGTTCGTTCGGCTCGAGTTATCAGGTTGAAAAGATCACTGACGAGTAAATGATTATGCAGAAATGAGTTTGCTATGATTTCATGTCATGGATATTTCAGCGAAGATGGCTCCGATAGACCGATGAAATCTGCTGTAATTCCGCATCGGTAGGCGTATAAGAAGCGTAAGTTCTCAGACGTGCTCTAGATATCTCCAAATCCTGCCATGAAAATAATATAAAAGTTGCTAATTTTATTTAAATTCTGTTATTCAATATATAATATTTAATATATATATTATATACATATGTATGTGTCTGGGAAAACACACTCATTCATTGTATAGATATGAGTGCATGTATATTTTTACAAACATTTCACTTCATCTTGTAATACTGGTCTTTTAAAGTAAAAAATTTTAATATGATAGTTTATAATAAAAAATTTAATTAAGCCATTTAAAACAATATCCATAATTGATATAAAAAATAATAAAATCTCTATTTATCATCTTGTATATTTTAGTGTATGTATTTTATAAATAAAAAAATATATATATATTATATATATATATATATATATACATACACACACACACAATGTATATAATAACAATATATATATTAGTGCAATATTATCTTGTTACTTTTATATATATAAAATTCTAAAATACATACAAAGACATGTGATGTATGTTGAAATATTCACATTAAAATAATTCCCATATTAAAAAAACCATGCAGTACGTTTGTGGGAAACATAAATATACAATGCATATATTGCATGATAATGCAATTTAAGTGCAAACAAGGGTGACTGTTAAATATGTATGAGGCTGTGAGAATACATAAGTATCATATCGTTGCAAAAGATTTCAATGCTGATCTCAATTGAACAGAGTGGGCAAATTTTATCCACTCGCTAACCTTATTCCATTTGAAATGTTTAATAATTCTACGAAGGAGTATGACACCATCCCAATAGACATAATAGAATTGACTCTGTGGATAGTGGGAAGATAAACCGTGCCCCGGCATGTCCAAACAAAGAACAGAAACGTCATCGGACAGCAATGGCATTAATGTGTCAAAACTGCCTGCATTATCCTGGCGACCATGTAGTGCCAGTATCGGTTGGGTCCTCTCAGAGCCCCACCATTTGCCTGCAGGTAAAAGTCCCACAATTATTCTTTTTTTTTATTTAATTTAATTTTCTTTAACTTGTGACATTATCAGGGCATAGATCTTGCTCTTATAAACTTGCAACAATCTGTTAAATAAAGAGATGAATTTTACAGTTTTGAAAATGCAACAAAGTTACAGCTGAGTTAAAAGCCTTTTTTGTCCATTATTTGCGTTTACGATGTAACACACATGTAATATGTAGTTATACAACGATACTTGGCATAATCTATAATGATAACTTTAAAACAATCAATGCGCTAGTATTTAAGAGTCTTAATATTTATCATATATTATATATGCATACATATGTATATATATAAAAACTACATATAACAATCACCCTTTTAAAATATTTTATCAATAATTGATATGATATAATGAAAAGTGCAACGTGAATAACGAATGTAAATAACGAATTTAATGTGTCATCTCAACATTGAATGTATACTTATATACTTATAAATACCACTGCAAAATGCAAATATTCCAAATTATAAATGCAAATTAAGTAGACTTCGTAAGTTACGCTGCAATTATATTTATAACTTCTGCAAAACAGAGTATATAAAACCCATGCTCTTGTCCATCTCACGTTACTATTATACTTGTAGCTTATAAAAGAAAAAAAAAAGCTTTATATCGCTGTATAACATTGACTCGCTGGCTAACCTTGTTCCACTTGTAATATTTAACAATTCTACGTAGCACGAGAACCCCATCCCAAAATACATAGTAGAACTGTCCGGGTGGTAGATGAGAGGAAAGGCCATGACCAGGCAGATCTATGCTCAGTATAGCTATGTTCGGCAACAATTGTGCCAAGCTGTCAAATGTTCCCGAATTGTCCTGCCAGCCGTGTATAGCCACTATAGGCTGCTTATCTGTCGGTCCCCACCATTTTCCTAAATTTATCAATATGTTGAATTTGATGTGACATTTGTATCATTACTGATTTTATTGCTGTTTTAATCTATGAGTTGGTGTTTTCACGTCAGTTTCACGACAATTATTTATGAAATGTGTTAGATATCCTCGAAATGTACATAATGTTTCAATTATAAATATGACTCGGTAATATAGAAAAAAATTGAAATTATCTTTCCATCTTGAGTCGCGGATATTAAAAAAAAAAAGTGACAGTAGATTTGTTCATGTCGCTTGAAATTCCCAAAAATTCTTATGCTTAAAACAAGATAAAAATATATTGATCATTGGGAAGAGAGAAAACGAAAGTTCTAAATGCAAAAAGCGCAAGCAACACAAACAAATCTAATGTGACAGTAAATAAATTTCATCTCTATTGTTGAATATTAAACAAGGATGAAACAATTCATTGTACCGCGCCGCTGTATCATCTATATAACTTGCTAGAAAACGTTCATAATTTACATTATTTACAATATAGGGCAAAATTGGTACGCAAGAACATAACTTGTACTGACCTCGAACATGGCCCCATGGCACCGGTATTTGTATGTCCTTGACTTCTACAGACAGTGACATTCAATTATTGCAAAGAAAATACTCTTATGTCCATTTTTATCACGGAAGATTAATTTTAATCTTGGTTTAACTCACTTTCTATCTTTTTTTAGTCCTAAGAATTAGAAAAAAATAAATAGTAAGTTAAACCGAGATTAAAGTTAATCTTTTGTGGTAGAAATGTACATTAGGACTAAAAACAGATAGAAAATAAGTTAAACCGAGATTAAAACCTTTAGAGAACAGGCTGGTTTTTTTCATGATTATTTTCAGGATTTTCGACGTGGAATATTTTTATATGTAATATTGTCATTGTGTAATTGTGTCACACTACGAAAAACAAGCGACTCTTCTAGCGTCTAAAAATAGACTTCCTGTCCTCTAAAAGTTAAAAGTTAATTTGCATTGGTAGAAATAGACATTAAACACGCGAGGTAATAGCGTCGAACTAACCCTCCTTCCTATATCCGTTCGTGGCATTTTCGGGCGAATTGTTTTTCTCTTTGGTATCCATGTTGGTGTGACGGTTCCCGATCAGAAATCACGCCTGCTTGAAGGATTCACGCGGTTGTCACGTACGTTTTGTACAGTACTGTACAAATACAGTAAACTGCAAAGAGAAAAAAAATCGATCACACTCGGTCGCGCGAAGGAGCGATCGCACAGGAATGAATCTTGGGGGAATAGATCTCGTCTTCTCAACAAACTCATCGTTCGAGTCCTTTAAAAAAAACACACTCACGTGTCTGGAGATACAGAAGGCTGAATCCGTCCGTGAAGAGAACCGTTAAGGAATGTCGTTCTCGTTACCTGTCTCCCGTTGAGCGCGATGATCTCGTAATCATCGCTTCTTAAACGTCGTGCGCTACGATGACAAGCATTACGTTCAGCCGATAAGAAATGATTCAGTTTTTATCGAGCATGATCCGGTATTATTTATTCAGCGAATTCAAGGAAAACAGGCGGCTACTCGCGCGATTAACTGCGCCCATACATACATGGATGCCAATACTTACGTGGATGTGTGCAACGTGCCGCGTGACGAACCAATCGCGCATCTCAATTCAATTGGGTCTGTCTTTTTCGCTGCACTGCTGCACCAGTGCAATAAGTCAGAATGAAACATACTTTCTCTCGTTCTAACTTGTTGCACTGGTGCAGCAGTGCAGCGAAAAAGAACGGGCCCAGTGCAGTCGGAGCGAGACGTGCGAGACGTGTTTTCAAATCGATTCATTTTCGCATCCCGAAAGATAAGCACGTGGAAAAAAGGAAAGATAACGGACGTGTGATAAAAGAAGATAGAGAGAAAGCGTGAAAGTGCGACCGTTGATTTTGGTGCTTCGTATTTACCTCTATCTCGTCCATACACGTAATCGTCTCGTCTAGTCGCTTAGTCACAACTAATCCCTCTCCTTTCTTTTCTAACGCAGATGTCAATTACCCCGCTTGAACTTTCACAACACTGAGGAAATACGTATCTGTGAAAAGAAGGGGAAAAAGAAGGAAATCACTCGTTAGACTCGCTCGTGCTAGATATATTGCTGGTATTTCTCTAGTGGAATATCATTAATAACAATAATTAATATTATGGCACCAATTCCACAACTTACTTTTGTTGTACCGAAGTTTAACTAACAATATTCAGAAGAATTTGTTTTATATAAAACAAACTTCATTGTAGAGACAGAAATATCAGTAGCGCAAGAGTAGTATGGATGGATGAGTGATAAGCCTTTCTATGTAAACCAAGTCTCACTTCTTGGCTGTACAATTGAAGTGTAAATAAATTGTTATAAAACAAGCTTTACTATTAGATATTGTTAGTTAAATTTCGATTAAAGTAAGTGCAGTTAAGAGCATGGTTAATATTGTAGAATTATGGATGCATTCGGGGAGACACTATTAGCACTATCAGCAGTATATTCTGTCTTCATTACTCACTAAAAATTGAACAAAGATATACTGATAGAACTAATAGCGTTTCCCCAAACGGACTGTATATTATACCATATTATTGACGCTCCTTCTAAATGGATTCCTATATGGTCAATATTAGTGTTATATTTGATATCGCGCAATATCATGAATCATGTAAACCCTGTATCAGATTATGAATTGAAATTAAATTGAAATTCAGCCAATTAGAATAACTATTATAAAGTAATTTTGTAAACATTAATTTTATTCTGATTGGTCAATTTCCGATCTAATCTTACATAATCTTAATCCTGATAAAGGCTTAAGAGTGCAATAATACACACAGACCTACAGACAATATTTTAGATCAATATTTTGCAAGTTGGACAATATATTTCAACAAACTTTTGTTTGACGCACTATATTACGCAAATCTTTAATATAAACATGATCAATAATATTGTGCATTATTAAATATTATACAATAATATTGATCGTGTAGCCACTTAACTTTATTCCTATTGCATCGTATTTCTTATGCGTTGTCTACAATGGCAGTAAGAATAATGCATTAAGGCTGTAAGACATCGGAGTACGCTGGCGTTTTTTATTAATAGAATAAGCGTAGAATAAGTGAAATGGTTTACCAGACTGTAGGAAATGGGATTGAACCATTTCGTTTATGACCTTATTCTGGTCTGTTGATCGAAATACATCAATTTACTCCGATGTCTTATAGTCTTAAGTTACTATTCTTCTTACTGCCTTGACAACGCGTTATAGCACATGAATCGAACCAATGTATCAGTTGATGTTAAGCACTTGTTGCAGTATTATGGATTATTGAGAAAGGTAAAAAACTTATTAGCGAGCTAGCTCAATATTAATGATTTTGACATCAAATGATGACATTATTGATCGTCATTTTTTATCGTCCAAGTAACGAGTAATATAGCTTACTATTTGGATTCGTGACCAAGCGTTTCAGGTGACAGTGCAAGTAAGATTACAGTGCAAGAATGCGTTAAGTCGAAGGTGCGTTCACTATGAATTACTGATGAGAACTGAGCGGAGCGCGAATACGAATCTATGTTAATAAAATCAAACCGGTTCTTCGTTAAAATTATCATAACCAACTAATCAAATAATCCTAATATCATTCCTATAATAATATCCTATAAAAAATAAAAATTCGATTTTGAGGGAAAGTTTGGAATTTTTAGAAAACGGAATAAAAATTGAGCGAGAATCAGTTAGTTGAGAAAGATCTGTTTGATAGGACTAAATCTAAGAATATGGACAATTTCGAAAAGAATCTAAGAAATTACTTTTTATCTTTGCACGGAAAGTGCAATTAAAGATCTAATATATTTTAAAGATATATTTATTATTAGACATTGTTTGTTAAAGAATTATCTCAAATTTATCAATATACTTCGAAGTTTCGAAAATATTAGTAATCTTAAAATTTTACGACAGTAATAATATTTGTGCATAAAATTGCGCTTGCTTTTGCATACGATCGGCGCGTGGCAAGAACGTGTAAAATAAATCCATAAAATTGCATAAAAAAACAATATTCTTAGAAGTAAACGTTTAATTAGATACGCGTCCTCGTCACGCGGCCGATATTTGCCTACCATTCGTGATTAATGACGAAATATGGTATGCCGATCACGTTCGACGCAACGTGACACTATCAGATCAATTTTTCAAACCAGAGTCAATTAGTCCGTAAATAAACCGTGACGTCTTGGAATTGTTTCTCTGCGCGTTAAAATTTCAACACGACATTAACACAATTTTAATTTCTTACTAACAAGATTAATATTTTTATTAATATTTCTAACATAAATATGAGGAGTAATAATTCTATTATTATACCGATATTAATCTTTATGTATAATAAATTAAACAATCACAGTTAAATGAGACAAAGTTTTAAAAATAATTTTCTTGTTCCAGTATTATATAAGTTTCAAAAGTGAGTCAATATACAAAGGCTGTTTCTTTACTACTATACGATGTTTTTTATATGTTTTTTACACGAACGCGTCAAATTTTTGCAAATTAATAAATTAACTTTAACTGCTTCTTATTAAAAAATTGTAGCCTTGACATTTTCGCAGAAGAGTTTTTACTTTAGAGTGCTTCCCAGAATATCAGTAAACATCATCCGGTAATTTTGGGACATTTTATATCTATACATACAGTACTAATAATAAGATATGAAACTAGCAGCAGATTTCATGTTTCTCATTTCATGTAACTGTAAACTATCAAATGATAATTCTTGAATCTATAGATATTAGATTTTATATATCATATATACATATATAAAACGTTTCTTTTTTAAATCTTATCTACGCACGTGTGAACGCACTGTCTACGTAGATAAATAGATAAAATCTTAGACGTAAACATTAATAAGAGTAAACTCATTATCTTTATAATCTCGACATCGATATTAAGGATGGTCAACCTTTCGCCTTTAACACTATACTGTTGTACATACATACATACATACATATTATCTAAGTGCGCGAATTTTAGCCTACTTCATTAATTCAAGACTGAGGGCTGACTTTTTCAACTTCTTAATAAGCTAATTAATAGTTAAATCATATGTCTGTCTTTGTTTTATCTGCAAATTAATTAAACTTACAATTAGTTAGCTTATCAAGAAGTTGGAAAAATCTGCCCTGAATATTTTGGCATTAAAATTTTGGTTTTAAACGATTTCAAGAATTTACTCTTAAGTTACTCTTAAGTCTTTCTTATTGTTACAATCTTTACAGAGCACTTGATATACAGGATATTTGATAAATAAATATGTTGTACTGAAAAAGAAATAAAAATAAATTATACATAAATAAATGAATAAATATATTTATTTACCAATAAAATATATTGCGATTTGTGCAGCGATCAAGTAACTTTTCCCTGCGGAACTGTGAGAAGTGAAAAGTTTCACGTAAACCCGACGTTTCGCACGATCATATAACGCTTTAATCGGTAACTGTGATTTATAAATAAAAAGTCCAAATCAAAATGAATGGAGAATGAAAGGAAAGTTTCACTTGAAGTTACGTAATCGGTACACTCGATATGAGATCTCGCCAATATGTCAAAGATGTAACCACGTGCGACAGAAAAATATGAATTTCGAGTTTATCGATTATTCGCGCTTCGTTCAATAGGTAAAGATGATATCTACATCTACCGCGAGATTGCAAGGAAAATCTGATAATACAAAATACCGAGCAGTTTAATGTAAGTTTTGCATGTATATAATAATTGTTTCATAATAAATCATAATATAATGATAACGATAGTATTGCAAGTTATTTTATCAAAAATATACTATTATTTATATATATATGTAGGATTAAAGTTTTGTTATATTGTTCTTATTGAATAAATTATTGAGGTTATGAAACTGCTTTGAAACCTCGTATTGTTTCTGCACTTTAAATTGTGTTGACATACGATATAACGGGCATAATTGTAATATTTTGTTGCTTAATAATCGGATATCAGTATCTGTTTAAGAGTATAATATTTATTCTTTAAATATTATAATTTATATCTAGATACATACGCTGTCACAATGGATGACGAGTATATAGTTAAAACTGTTCTTCACACTGGATCAAAAGTTATTCATTTTGTACCAGGAACAAAGGTGTGTATATTTATTGGTTTTTTTCTAATTATATAAAATTTCTCTGTTTGTTACTTAACAGTTACTTTTAACTAGCTTTATTCTAGGTTATATTTCACTTTCGAACTACAAAATGTGACTTTGACAAAACAGTGATAGATGACAGTAGGACGATGGAAAATCCAATGGAACTTATATTAGGGAAAAAATTTAAGTTGGAAGTATGGGAAGTAATTTTACAAAAAATGGCATTGAACGAAGTTGCTCGTTTTAAAGTGCATAAAAGTGTATGTTATTTAAATAATTTGCGATACTTGTGGCTACAACTATATGTTTAACATGGAGTATACTTTTATGATAAAATCCTGTTTTAGCTAGTGACTACATATCCTTTTGTCTCGAAGACACTAAGAGAGGCTGGCAAGCCACAGTCGCAGAAGCGTAATCATCACTGCTGTGGTGTTACACTCCAGAATGAAGGCATTGGTTATGCCGATTTGGATGAACTTATAAAATATCCTCAAGATCTGGAATTTACAATAGGTATATCAAATACCATATTTTGTTAATAATAAATATAAAAGCTTTCAATTACACTTATAATGATTTTCAGCATTTATCTTTCTTTTTCATAACATAAGAGTATAAAGACAGAACAACAAGTTTAAGCTGCTCTAAAACAGCATGGCACATATGAAACTTTTCGGAATGGATTCTGATCAGAATTATTTCCTAGATTTCTGTTGTCTTTTCTAGAGAAAACGAAATAATATCGATCAGAATCTATTCTGAAAAGTTTTACATAAGTTCTAATAAAATCTTGTATCTTACAGAGCTTATCAAAGTGGTATTGCCAAATGAATATGAAAAAGAATCATGGCAAATGACAGAGAATGAAAAGCTTGAAAGCATTCCGCATTTGAAGGAAAAGGGAAATGCATTGTTCAGAGAGAAAAAATACGACAGTGCATCTGAAATATACGCAAAAGCGATTGGAATATTAGAGCAACTTATGTTGGCGTAAGCTCTTGAAATTCAATTGTGTGATTATGATATAAAAACATGATTACATTATACAGGTAATAATTGATAATTGGTGCAACATCCATCGTGATACAGAGCGGATTAAATTGAATAGAGAAATCCTATACCGATTTGTAATTTCATAGATAAATAATGAGAAACTATAAAGATCCATGGCTCAGCATTTGTACGTGCGATTCGGCGAGAAGAGACAGTTTATTTACATCTATGTGCTGTTTACAGAGCGCTCTTTCCAATGTCTTACTGTGATCTACCAATCATAAACATTGAGCTGTTTCTTTACCGATCACAAAATAATATCCTATATTATTTTGTGATCGGTGATATAGGATATTATTTTGTGATCGGTGAATCACAAAAAAAATTTGTGACTTTTTATTTAGTTTAATCCGGTTACTTTACCTATCCACGGTGGGTGTTACACTTATTATCAAATATTCTGTATATTGTATTAAATTGTAATAAATTATTTAATTTTTAGTGAAAAACCGAATGATGAAGAATATTTAGCCTTGAATCGAATGAAGATACCATTGCTTTTGAATTATGCCCAATGTAAATTGTTGAATAAAGAGTATTATTCAGTTATTGAACATTGTACAACAGTTCTAAAAACAGAGCCAGGTAAATAATAAATTTATTATAGGATTAACATCACGTTATATAAAAGTAACATCAGTAGAATACTATCAAAGTTTGTTTGCAGATAATGTGAAGGCGCTTTATCGAAGAGGTAAAGCATACATAGGTGTGTGGGATGAGAAAAATGCCATCAGAGATTTAAGGAAGGTTGTTGAAATCGATTCTTCTCTACACAATACGGTTGAAAAGGAATTACAAACATTTGCTGCAATCATCAAAGAGAAGAATAATATACAAAAAGAAAAATTATCGAAAATGTTTAAATGAGCTAAAGTTTATTTAGTTTGATGTTCATGAAATTAGTTCCTAATATTTGCATCAAATCAATGTAACTTATACATTTTTTTAAGCTGTAGAACAAACTAGCTTTTTATTGATTTTTTTTTATTATCGAGTGTCTTTATATAT
>JAJVSH010000016.1:1680578-1695723 GCA_021460005.1 Tetramorium alpestre | reverse complement strand
ATATATATATATATATATATACTTTTCGAAGACTTAACATTAACTGTTGTACATATGTGAGAAAAAGAGGAATAGTCTGTCGCTCAGACATATATTTCTGTATAATTTCTTATCATATAAGTATTTAAGAAATAAGAATTATGTGCATTAATATGAATCATTGTTAAACATACTATATATTAAAATGACAACTTTATTCCTCTCAGAATTACAAGAACATAACAGAATAATGTATGTTATTGATGATAAACTAATATCTATATTATTTATTATTATATAAATAAGAGAAAAGAAAATAAACAATATATATTATTATCATTCGTGTTTTAATGTGAAATTTTGAAAGTTATTTGAAATCGATTTTGTTATGTAAACATTATTTAAATTGAAATTATTATCTCGTAGAGCACATGTTTAAAATACAAATACGAATAGTGCCATCTGTAGGAGAAATAAATTTGAGGTTATCTACCAATCACGTTAGGAAGGTTGCGAATGGTTGCGAATGAATTGCCGATTGACAAAAGAAGTATCATGATTGACATATGGCATAATTTATCGCGCAACACTTCGTGTAAAGAAAACATAAACTCAATAATGTTCCTAAAGATATAATCGTGCAATAAATAGAAAGGTAAATTTCTGACTCTCATGATATTTTTAAATGAGGTATCATGGTTTAACCTATACAAGTTTTGCTTTTCTTTTACTTTATAAACACGTTTATTTTTCAGTAATATGTTTGTATGTACATTAATTTTTTTTTAGCATACATTAGTATTTCTACATAATATAAAATTTTTATAGAGGTGCATATTTATATGAAGTTTAATTTATAAAATTCTTCATGATGATAAGTGTTTTACATATACCTTGTGTTTTTTATATTTAAGATAAAAATATTCTTCAAAATGAAGTTAGTATCAAGATACGTAGATAAAGATGGAGAAGGGTAAATATATATCTTATATAATGTATAATATATTAATATATAACCTTAAACAGAACATAATAGAATTAATGAATCTTTAGGCGTGTGTCCCTTGTCCCTGAAAATGCAGAGGATATGTGGCATGCCTATAATCTCATTAGTGAAGGAGACTTTGTAAGCTGTTCTACAATCAGGTATATTTAAGTTTGCAATAATGTTACATTTAATTCTTATCAATACTATATTGTTAATTCTCTGCATTCAGGAAAGTGCAAATGGAATCTGCAACTGGTAGCTCTAACAGCTATAGAGTCAGAACTACTCTAACAATATGTGTAGAAAATATTGATTTTGATACACAAGCATGTGTTCTACGACTCAAAGGTAGAAACGTGGAAGAAAATAAGTATGTTAAGGTAAGTTGAATGATGATGTTTAGATTTTAATTGCAGTTGATTTTTATTAATGTTTGAAAGATTGTCTCATATCAGTATTCAGTGTTTATTACATATCATCAAAATGCATATAGTTTGTGAGACTTTACAATGAATTTTCTCAAATAGGCGATCTTAAAATAGGTGAAAACAGTTTATTTTGTCAACAATTCATAATTAATTTTGTAATTTAATTTTTATAATTTTTAAATAAATTTTTTTATCTATATTTTTATTTACATTGTATTGACATTATAATACTAACGAATGATTTGAATGGATTTATATTTTAAACTGAATAGTAGACAGTCTCAATTACAGAATCTTATATCGAATTATTCTTCATATACATATATATATATATATTTGTATGCATATTTAGAATTAATAATTGTTGCTTTAAATATTAGTAAAACTTTTGATTTGTAATTATATTTGTTTTTTATTTTATAGACAGGAGCATATCACACACTGGACGTTGAACAAAATCGGAAATTCAGTATCTCTAAAGCTAAATGGGATTCTATTTCTTTAGAAAGAGTTGATACTGCATGCGATCCTGCACAGGTTAGTGATTTCGGACACAAAAGTTATACGTTTAGCTATAATAATATTTTATTTTATTTTAGAATGCTGATGTAGCTGCCGCGATTATGCAAGAAGGCATAGCACAAATTTGTTTGATAACTTCTAACATGACAATAGTCCGTACGAAAATTGATCAAGTTATACCAAGGAAGAGGAAAGGACATGTTTCACAACATGAGAAGGTTTGAAAAATATTACACTAGTATTAAAACGTATCAAAACATTTTATAAAATAATTTCTAATTGCATAAATATTTAGGGCTTGGCACGATTTTACGAAAGCATAATGCAAGGCATATTGAGGCACGTCAATTTCGATCTAGTGAAATGCATTATCCTTGCCAGTCCTGGTTTCGTGAAAGATCAATTTATGGATTATATGATACAACAAGCTGTTAAATCTGATAATAAGATTATCCTAGATAATAAAAGTAAATTTTTGCTAGTTCACACCAGTTCAGGTTTTAAACATTCATTAAAAGGTAGAGTATATGTATCTACAAAATTTTGTCTAGCTTGCAAAATACAATATCTTTGTATTTTTATTTACTATGATCCATTATTATCAACAGAAGTTTTAGCTGATCCCACTGTAATCTCCCGAATTTCCGATACTAAAGCAGCAGGAGAAGTAAAAGCTCTAGAGGCATTTTATAATACTCTGCAGATAGATCCTGCTAGAGCTTTTTATGGCAAGAAACATGTTGAAAAAGCCAGTGCTGCTCAAGCAGTGGAAACTTTACTTATATCAGATAAGTTATTCAGGTGATTTTTTTTATTACTTTGCTACTTTTTTCAATGTTAATATTTTACTTGATTTTATTTTATAATGTATTTTTGTTGTTTTCAATCATTAGGTGTCAAGACATAGCACTGAGGAAGGAGTATGTTGAGCTGGTTGAAAACGTGAAAGATTCAGGGGGTGATGTCAAAATATTTTCGAGTTTACATGTCTCGGGTGAACGTAAGTCTTATATAAGTGATATTTATCTCAAACTTGCAAAATATAAATGATATGTATTGTATGTTTATGTGCAAGTTAATTAAAACAAAATTACGATTTTGTTTTTAGAATTAGATCAATTAACTGGGATAGCAGCTTTATTACGTTTTCCTATGCCGGAATTGGAAGACGAAAGCGAAAATGATAGCGACTCGGAAGAAGATTAGAAGCACTATTGATATGCTAACAATTTTGTATATATTTGTGCTGTGCGCAATCAAAAATATTATTAATAATAAAAAGAAAAAGTAATTTTTGTATTTATTTTTCAACTATAAAAAAGAATTTGCATTTTATAGTTTAAATACAATTGAAGATGTTGCATCTAAAGTCAACTCAAGGGAATATGGAAAGTGATCTTGAAACAAAATGTAATGGATTTTAGCCATATATGCTATATAAAAGCAAAAGGCTACATTTTATAGTAATCAAACCATTATAGTTCCTGTCAAATTTCTTCGTGTTTCTAAATTTTTCTAAATTTTAGTACAAGAAAAACATAAATAATGAATAAAAGCTTGGACATAAGTCTTTAAATTACTGACATACGGTTTCGGCAGGAATTTTTGCAATGAATGCAAATTTCGCCGAATTGATATAGAAAAGAATCGGTGAACGCTTTAAATGCTAATTCTCTTTGATTTGAAAAAGCCTAGAAAGATGCTAGATGAAGGAAAGCATAGGGATGCTTGAGTTGCTGTTTTCATTTCGCGTATGATGAATGCGAACATGTACTGGAAAAATTTGCACTTGGTGTATGTACACTAGTGTAGGCGATCGAATTGGCTGTTATTAAAAGAAAGATTTCTTTAAGTACATACATATGAATTGAAGCTATTTATAGAATTATTATATTGATTAAAAATGTAACTATTATGGAAGATAGCAATAGTGCTCAATTAGGATGTACTAATTTCTTTAAAGTAAAGATAAGCTTTGCAAAAGTGTCATGGAGTTATCAAAGGAAGAATTGTTGGCCCAAGTGATAAAATGCGCGCATTTTGCCGCGGAAAAACATCGAGATCAAAGAAGGAAGAATGTCGATCAAACACCATACATAAATCATCCTTTAGGTTCAGTTTGTGATTAAATAATTTAATTATAAACATGTATAAGACATTCTAAAAATACAAGCTTTCTTCCAATGCGTACACAATGATAAAATTTAAATTTTTTAATTGTTATATTTTATTTTGTTTTAATGTCGATGAACGATAGAAAAATAATAAAAATAAAAATGAATTTGGATTAAATGTTGTAAAGTGAGTTTGATAATAGTAGATAACTGTTTTTAGGTTAGTTTCATATGTACTGTTTTTAAGTTAGTTTCATATGTATAAAAGTCATTATCTTTTCAAGAATATATAATGTGGAAAATTATGGAAATATAGAAATTATCAGCTTCTAATTTACATTATAATAAAGGAAAATTATTCAAAAACAGTTATGTAGAAAAAGCGATTTTTGAAATATCATTGCGATATAGTTATATACATGATTTATATTTTTTTTTTAGGAGTAGCAAATATTTTAATCCAAGAAGGTATGGTTTTTGAACCAGTTGTAATTCTAGCAGCGATCTTACATGATACCGTGGAGGATACAGATACTACATTTGAGGAAATTGAAAAAGAGTTTGGATATGAGGTTACTCAAGTTGTTCGAGAAGTAACTGATGACAAAACATTACCGAAAGCTAGACGCAAACAATTGCAGATAGAACATGCACCTAATATATCTCGCGAAGCAAAATTAGTAAAATTGGCTGATAAGTTGTACAATTTGAGAGATCTTAAAAAAGAGATCCCCATCGGTTGGACAAGTGAAAGAGTTAAAGAGTATTTTAAGGTGAAATATTTCTACAAGTTTTATAAAATAAATTGCATTAATATTGTATCTGGAAATTTCTTTCTTATTATAGTGGGCAAAAGCTGTTGTAGATGGATGTCGGTCAATTAATTCCAATTTAGAAAAAGAATTGGACATTTTGTTTGCATCATATGATTGCTCTGAAGAGAGCTGCTAGTAAAAGTACTCAATCTAATATTTTATAAAATTGTAAATATAACGGGATATAAATGAACAAATCCAAAATGCTTTACATATGAAAAATTATTGTATATAAAATCCAATACAAATTTATATTTACAAGTAATATCTTGGAATAATTTTTGCCAAAAAAATTTAAGTTTTGTTATTTTTCAAAATCATTTTTCAACATTTTTGGTATGTTTATCGTAAAACCACTTCATGTAGTTGGCCAATATTTCCGCCTCTTCTTCCATAACAGCATTATATAGAGATGCACGTATTCCACCCACTGATCTGTAAAGAGAAATTATATTTGGTTGAAAATAACTATTATACTAAATATAATATTTTAATATTTGTTAATATAGTTTTTTTTTACTAACCTATGACCCTTTAGTTGCAACATTCCGCGAGCTGCAGCACCAGAAAGAAACTCCTTTTCCAGCTCCTCGTCACCATTTTTTATTCTAAATGGTACATTCATTTTGCTGCGCGCATTTAGCTTGATGGGACACACATAAAACCCTCCAGATCCATCAATCACATCGTATATCTTGCTGCTCTTTTTCCTTGCAAAGTTTTGCATACCTTCGACTCCACCGTTCTGTTTGATCCATTCAAATATCAAACCCACCATGTATATTCTAAAATAGTCACCGACAAACTAATATGAATAGTCGTAAAAACTTCTATTACAAGACACGAATAAAAAAGTTAAATGCTATGTATATAGAATCAATTATGTAATATGTTGTTTATATATTCTGTTTATCCAGTTATGAAATTAGTATTGTAATCAATAATACTCACTGAAAAACGGGCGGAGTATTGTGCAGAGAATTATCATTTGCCATTACAGTAAAATTCAATACCGTCGGGCATACTTCCATAGCACGACCAAGCATGTCATCTCGTACAATCACTAAAGTCACACCAGCCGGTCCAATATTTTTTTGTGCTCCCGCGAAAATAACTGCAAACTAAAAAAAAAACATGTTTATAATATATTTAAATGAACACAATTAACCCGGCATTACTAAAATAAAATGTATAATATGATTACTAAGATTTATTAAATTCTAGCTAATTCAAGCCATAATAACATGAACTTTATGAAATATTTGAATTAAATTTGGTACTTGAATCCAAATTATATCAATAAAATTGTCAAAATCATTCTAAAACCTGTATTTATTTTCACAGATATGAAATAGTTACGAGAATAAATATAGTAATCTGTATGTCATATCTTGCTTTAGTAACACTAGATTAAAACTTACACAAATATGTGTATATTACTTAAAAAAAATTCTTAATAGCATTGAGAGTGAGATAATAAAAATAAATCATATGTTGATGCACAAACAACAATTCATTAAACGCGATTCGTTTCAAAATAGTAATATTAAACTTGAATACTTACTTTAGATACGTCAAAAGGTTTCGTAAGTATGTTAGATGACATATCAGCAACAAGTGGTATGCCATTTGTTTCCGGGATAAAATCAAATTCAATTCCTGAAAACATTTCAGTATATATTAGTACATTGATAAAACAATATATGAAAAATTCAACAACATTTTACAATCCACAATATCCACAATATTTTACTTACCATGCACAGTTTCATTGGCACAATAATAAACATATGATGCATTCTTATCTAAATTCCAGATGGAAGGATCCGGAATTTCTGTGTATTTTGTCACTTTAGGTAGCACCATGTTCACTTTTCCATACTTGGCTGCTTCTTTCGCTGCTTTTGCAGACCACGAACCTAAATAGATTTATGCATTAGAAAATATTTTTATTGAACAACTAAAAATTCTCTTACCAGTTACTAAATAATCCGCAGTGCCGGTATTCATAATATTCAGAGGAACTGCCGCAAAAATACCAGTACCACCTCCTTGCATGAACAGGATTTTATAATTCTCAGGGACATTGCTTTAAAAAACAAAAATTACTTGTAAAAATCAATAATTCGAGAGAGAGTCTCTGTATACATGTGTAGAATATATATATATATGTATTTATATACATTTTTCTAATATAAAAATCAGATATAATTTATATAATTTATATATTGCAATGATGAATATAATATTATTTTTATTTCATAATACTCTTTAGAAAAAAATTTAGATTAAATTTCAATCATTTAGTTATTAAAAATTTTTATTAAAGAAAAGATTAACTTCAATTTGAGTGTTTAAAAATGAAAATTAAGGATAACATTGTAATGAATGGTGTTATATCACTTTTGAAATAAGCAACTCATCTATCGATGGAGCGATTTGACTTTTCGACTCACAGAATGTCTCGCAGCGTGGCCTGCGCATCGTCGATAACTTTTTTAAAGTCATTCGATCGATGGCTTAACTCAAGGATGCTAATCTGCGTGTTTCCATACGCAAGTAATTCCTCCTGCACTTTTTTCAAAACCTGTAAATGAAGCAATCCCGATTAATATAATCGATATCTTTGTTGGTTCAACGAACGCGTCTGACCCACATTCTTCCCTTCTGATATCTCCTGATATTGACAATAGGTTTGAAAAAGACGACATGATTCACTTTGATAGCGCAAAGAATGTGATTTTTATTGAAATGTATTATACGTGTTTATATCGCACAAAAATAGAAAAAAAAGATAATAATGTGCGAAGAGACGGCTGTTTATCCGTATGTTTATCCCTATGGATCCAAAAAAACCTAAGTTGATTATATAAATCACAGTAATTATTAATATTTATTATGGAGAGCTGACTATATAAAATTATAATACAATACCTTTTGTATGTGTATCTTTTAAAAAATCATTGCGATTATGTATACCTTACGTACTGCAAAAAAATTAATTGGAATTGCATAAAGTATAAATAAATTAAGTATTAACACAGATTTTTGCAATGTGAATGCAAAAGCTATCTGCGCGTTTATTGTGTCATATCTTGAGGAAACAATGATATTTTTACAATTTAGCAATTGCGATCAATTAGATCAAATTAGAGCTTTCATTCAGCAATTATCTGTAATTTTATATTATTGTATAATAGTAATAATCAATTTTTCTAAAAATATACAGACTGTTATGTTATTTATGTAAAACTATATATACATATCTTATTTACATTTTCAGATAGCCAAATTTTGCAAAATGCCTGCTGTAAAATTTATCAGCAAAATGCCAACAGAAATATAACAGAATATAACAGACTACGTACACTGAGCATAATGTTATTTCATAATCATTTAAATAATACATTCCATTTTAATAGGTCTGAAATGATAGATTCCTCTCTTCTACTGGTAATTTATGTTGGAATGCGTCGCTCGGGGAGAGGGAAAGGAAGTAGGAGGCAGATAATACTGGCAAAACATAATCTTATCCAAACGCGGTTAATGTCAATTTATATGTTTTGTTTGAATTTGTTGGCAAATTGCTAGTATTCTGCATTTCTTATTGTGGATTAGCTTATTCGTGAAAATGCATATGCTAAAAAGTTATTACATTTTATATTTGATGGATTGTTTCATAATCATGCATTTTTTTATCATGGTAAAAAAACATTTAAGTTACTAAAAGAATTAATTTTATAAAATCAGCCATTTTTATTGTTGAAAAACAATTTCTCTCTTAACTTTGGAATTTTTACTTGGATAATGCGAGTTGTAAACAATATCTTTAACATACCTCGTGCGGTAATTTAGCTGGGCCGGCGCCGAAATTGATTACTTTATGACTTTGATCGGACATTATTATACTTGTAGGCGACACACAACGTGGCAGACAGCGCAAAGCAGACTGAAGTGAACGAGAGACAAACAAGTGGCTCTACAACGGCAATCGTTATCGCAATTGGTTCGTTCAATCCGTGGGGGGTCTTTCAAATCTTATGATTCTTCTACTTCTACGTGTTTTCCTACTGCAATCTTATCGAGATATACGTAATTTTTGACGCACGAGACACGAAGTATCTGCGTTAAGCAGTTTGTTTGTTTCAATTTTAAGTGAATGGCATACAGAGTGTTTCAAAACATCCAAGATCTCATGGTCAAGGCAAAAGTGTACAGTGCGTTCCACTATGAAATTCCTTGTGGCCTTGTAGGGAGTATATAAAGTGGCAAAAGTTCATTTAAATTCAAAAAGAATCGATAATCTACTAATAAATTTTAATAGAAATGTATGGATTTGGATATTTTTATGCCAGAATAATAATTGTTTATAAAATATGATTATATATATATATATATATAAGACATTGCAGAATCCAAGTATAATTTTACTAATTATTTTTCAAATTATTTACAAATTATTTACAACATATGTGTATAAATGGTAAACGATTTGTATTGAATCCATTAGATGAATGATTTTGCACAAATCATGATCGATAAATTCATTTCGAAAGATGTTTCCACAATATACACGATAGCGGGCAGTATCGGACAGACTGAAAGAGAGAGGCAAAGAGAATTGCCATACCGACGAAATAAAGTAATATGAGCACATCACTTATCATAGCGCTGAGTATGCAACAGAAATAGTGCGCGAAATATAAAATCTAATATATGTAGTATAATTGTAACAGTTGATGTATGTACAAAAAGCAAGAGATGATGTAGGATGGACCTCGCTTTGAGTAGAAAGTTGAAAACTCATGTGAAATATATAATGATAGATTTTGTTTTACATTTTGATTTGCAATAATTATTGCGAAACGAATTTATCGTTTATGTATGATTCTACATGGATTTTCGACTTTCCTAAAATGACTTTCATCCTATATTGACGATTTGTGTTTCTTTATGGACTGAAATCTGCTCAGCCTCTTTAAAAAAGTATTCCATTATATTTATAAAATTCCTAAATTTCCTAAACTCTTATCTGAAAAAGTTCTAAATATCACTATTACAATAATAAAAAACACAAAATTAATTTCTGGCTTAAATGGAACTATCGAATCATTAAGATTCTTTCAAATATCATTAAAAAGCTTACTTTATATTATTAATCAATTAGTCACTTCAATTTTATATGAATGTACAAATACAAATGTGAATTGATATTCAAAATTATATGTATCTGTGAATTTATTGCAAAATTTCAATCGATTGAAAAATATGTATCACTATAATTATATCATTCTCTAACACTCTGCCAATGCATGCGTTTATAAATATGTAAAGATAGTGACCGCGTGATGTGTCGCTTTATCGTCAGATTAATTGCATGTTTAGGTCATGGGCAGATAAGAATACAGAAGCTTTATAAAAATGAATCACGCCACTATCAAGAGCACGCTTCAATCAATGGAGGACTGACCGAAATCGGATCCCCAATTAACTATTTGGATTTGAAGAATTTGATAATTGACTTTGATTAATCAGAAACAAAATTAATCAAAAATTTGAACATTTTTCAAATATTTACTGTTATTATTACAATGAAAGATTTTTTTATAATTAAGAAATAGTAATTCTTATTCGTATTTATAATTGAGAAATAGTAATTCAATTTCATATATATTTCTCTTTTAATAATAAATTAAAACCTGCAATTTAGGTCAATGACTTTTTGTACCTCATGATTAATTTTTACTAACATCATATATTTAAAAATGGCAACATAACCTTCAGTCTTATTTGACTTTTGACAATTAAATTTAGTGTCATTGCTAAATAGTCTTATAGAATTATTTAATATACATGTAGCGCTAAATTTATCGACTTTGAGATAAAGGCATTATGTGAATTTTTATATGAAACAGTTTAAAATCAACAAAAATAAGAAATAGTTTTAGGTTAGAACAGTTGCTTTCAAATTATAATTTATATATTAATTGTGCAATTTGAATTATAATTTATTTATTAATTGTATAGTTGTGATATGAAAGTACAATATCAATAAGATATCAATATATAGAAATTATCAATAATATTACTGACAAAACATGATGGATTTTCGATGATTCATAGATTACCCATTGTTTACATAGATAACACGTCAAACATATAATTTATACTGTATACATGTCTAGATATAGATTGTTATATTTTTAACGGAATAAACCTTGATTATAATCGATGTGACAAATGCGGGAGGGTACTGTCGCGTAGTGGAAATCAGCCGGCAGTGAACTTGCCAGTAAATACGCATGATCAGAATCGCTAGGGAGTGGTGACCTTCCGCGTCCTCAAAACGTCAGTTTATTACTCGCTATTGGACAGCTCGTCTCGTAGTCAAGTTGTGTCGTCGCTCGTCGATTCTCCGTTCGCAAGCCGATCTCCATTCTTGCTCTCGTGCATCCACTTCGACCCCAAAAAAAAAAGATACAGAGGTAATTGTCACATCTGACAACTATTATATCGCTTTTCTTTTATACGATTCTCTGCCCTTGGAAACGACCAAACTTTCAGTGAGCGAATTGCAAGAATCGAGACTTCAAGGTTGTCGAATTTTCAGAGAATTAATAATAATTGGATAATGTTTTCAGTCATAGTCAAACTTTCTAGGCTGTTATACGTGCGAAGTAGCATTGATATGTAATTTCTTTGTTAAGCTTGAGCTTTAAATATAGCATTCATAGAAGCAGCATAGGTTAGTAAAGGAGTAAGAGAATATCGAAAAGTTTTTTGAGGAAAGTAATCAGAAACTTGTGATTTTCTGATGTATTTTGCAAATCGCAATAATCCTACATATTCCTACAGTTTTTTGTTACATATAGTTTTAGAGATATTGATTTTTAAAGCTTTTATTTTAGTCCACATTTATCAGATGTGCTGTATGTACAAACTTATTACCTTAAATTGTACCACAATATTATTATTTTAAGTTATAACATTTGCTCAGAAAATCAATGACATTGAAATTTTACTTAACTCTATTTACTGAAAACTTGGTAAGTGATAATATATAAAGATTGTATCAAGTTAGGAATTTAATTAAATCGATCTCTTGACTTTGTCTGTATATTAATCTTTTTCCATAAAAATTAAAAGTCTAATTATTTCTGTATAGGAATATGTATAGGAGTCCAATAAATCTTGATGTAACTGACAAAGAAATTGTTTTTCATGTAAAAACTGATAGATATAGGATAGATTTTTTGCATAATTTTTAAGAAAAATGATTTTAAATATCAAAATAATAAAATGGAGCTATAGAAGTGAATATATTGTTGCCATGATTAAAAAATCTTATTTACTTTGTAATTCACTCTATTTAATATAAATAGATGATTTTATATTATTAAATTGTCACGTTCTTGCTCGAAGAGATAATATTATTTCTAAAAGCATTTGATTTCAGTTTGTTCAACCTTGATACAAGAATATTAATTGACATGCAAATAACAGCTGAGCGTATAAATGTATATTATTACATATTTGGAGGATGAGACTAACTTTTATATATTGACCTTAATGTAGTATATATATAATCGAATTTACTGTATCGAGATCTTGCCTTGACTTTTGAGAATTTATTTAAGAATTGATTATCTAAAAATTATTTTGTATAAAAATAATATTTTATATAATATTTCATATATAAGAAGAGATATATACATAGATTTTTATATGCATACATTTTATCGTCGTAAAAAATGTATACATCGACGCTACACTACCAATCGTCATGACGCGATTGGCAGTGTAACACTAACATTTTTTTATACTGATTGGAATTGCGTAGATCAAGCTTGAAGTGACGCTACTATGTATATCAGCTGATTACTCGCAGAGACACGTGCTCACGCATGTTCTGAACGAAAACTAAACGTGATATCACATGAGTGGAAGAGTACCAAAACAAGCATATCAATAATACTTATTTATATACGTTACATATTGAAAACTGAATAGTGAGTAATACTGTAATACATAGTTAAGAATTTTTTAAATATAATATTAATATTTTCTTATTTTTATAAAAAAAAAGATATTAATGAAAAAATAATATAAAGTTAATAAGGAACATTGAGAATACAATGGATATTGGTGTGTATAAGAATAACGATATTCAACTAATATTACATAATTTACGGATGTTTCGATTCAGCTTCAAGCTTTTTTCAGCGATGTCAAGATAAATTAACTCACGTTCTTCGTTCCTGGTTTCCAATCCTGGTTGATCCATAGGTGGATATTTCAAGATTGTTAATCAAAAAGCCAAAGAGAAACGGAAAATCAACATGGAAATTGACTAAAGGATCATAGTCTGTAATATGATAGCGCAAACAGTGATTAAACATTTATAACAAAGAGGACTAAAATGAACTCGTCAAACAGCTCAGAACATGCGAGTAAAAAGTGAAGCTGTGGTTCACAAATACATGAAATAATCAAAATTTACATATATTTCTATTTTAAACAAATTGTAAACTTTGCTTATTTTGTACACTCTTCTCTCAGAATTTCGCGTTAAAAGTCTATAATTTTAAATATTGTTATATTATTTATTTATCTATTAGTTTCTTTCTATCAAGGTTTGTTTTTGTATACATTATTTATTAGCCGTAGCTTTCAGTTCTTATTTCATATTTTAACTTTCCTTTTTTTTGATTTTTAGCTTTGTCACAATTTTATCAAGTGTTCTATATGAAATAAGAACTGAAAGCTACGACTAACAAATAATGTATACAAAAACAAGATATAAAGAAACTTGATATAAAGAAACTAATACCTAAATAGATAAATAAATGATGTAACAATATTAAAAATTATAGACTTTCAATGCAAATTTCTGAGAGATGAGTGTGCAAAATGAGCAAGATTTACAATTTGTTTAAAATAGAAATATATGTAAATGTTTATAATAATCTCTGTGAGTTAAAGCCATTATTCTGTAGTTTAAAGTAGACAATCACAAAATTCAAACGTTCGTAATAAAATCTTTCTTATCTCAGATTTTAACATTCTCCCAATCAAATTCATAATTAAATTTTTTTCTACATGCAGTAATGATAAAGAGACTAGCTGTATTTTTAATATGATGACAATGTTCAAAGATTCAAGTTTTATTGTCTCTTGGTTCGTCTAACATAGAATATGTAGGCAACAAAACATTGCAATTACGATGTACAGTTATTGTAAATCGTACATCTCTCATTGCGCGCATCTTCCTAAAGATCCATCCTGAATATAGAGCAAAACAATTTCATACCACTTCGATCGGCTTCTTCTCTCGCGATCGCGTAGACCCTAAGACAATTATTTCGGCAAGCACCGGACGCGATAGATGTCCCATTTTCCCCGTAGAGGATCCTATTTTCGGATCCAGGGTTGTTGGGAACCTCTCGCATGTTCCGCCGTCGGCCGCTGATCGCTCGATGCACCGCGTCGTCGGTAATGTCTGCGATTTTTCGTTTCGCGTTCGTTCGCTGTGTCGATATCTCCGAGTGTCATCGACAACAACGGCGGTGACGGCGACAACGCCGTGTACCTCATCATGCCTCGTCGGCGACGCCGGATCGCCGCACTCGCGCGCGACCGCCGCGATTCGAAGGAGTCGTCGCGGCGATGTCATCGCAAACGCACCGTTACTAATATCTGTCTTTCGTTTTTTCTTTGCGCAGCCTGCCAAAATGGTTTGGATCACCGTCGACGATCAGGTACCGTCGTTGTACGATCGTGATCGATCTTTTCTTTTCTTTTTTGCTACGATTTGTTAAAGTTGTTTGCATTTACTCTTAATTAAGATAATTTCGGTGAATTTGGGTTCTCCAGTTAAAAGTGGAAGGTTGGTTGAATGCGAAAGGATATTTGTTTGTCATGTTGGAAGCGATGGTAACTTCTCTCGTATTTGCAGTACTGAGGTCGCATTTATTTCACCGAAATTATAATGGTTTCGATGTGTATCTTATTCTTTTTCCACCGCTTGAATTTTTTTGTTTACGCATGCACACGTGTTCAAACGAATGAGTTAGTATGTTTGCATCGTATTTAAAAAATTCTTCGCTCAATATACGATGCTTATAAAAAGTATATATGTTGTGACATAGTAAAGATTTTTTCATATAAAAATATGTAATATATATTATATATATATATAATATAAATATATATTTTTTATATAAAATGTTCTAAAATTATTTAAATTATTCTTATTGTTTTTTATCTATGTGGATAAAAATTATCCAAGAAAAAGCAAAT
>JAJVSH010000016.1:1646344-1672600 GCA_021460005.1 Tetramorium alpestre | reverse complement strand
TCGCAATAAACAGGCGCTTGGGCGCGTAGCAGCGACGACGCTGGGCGGTCGTATCTCGCCGCGCGCTTGTATACGGCGGAGGGCCGAGCTAATACGGCGATTTTTAATCCTTAATATCTCGTTAACTATTGCAAAAATTGCAAAATGGTAGAGGACTTTTCGACTCAGTTTCGTCCGCTCTACCTGCTCACGAAAATTGTACCCACAGTTCTGAGACACCCTGTATATATATATACAGGGTGTCTGATTTAAGGTTGCCAACCCGAAAACTGGAGGTAGATTGAGTCAAATCGAGAAGAAAAGTTATGTACCATTTTGCAAAATTCGCAATCGATATTGAGTTATTAATGATTAAAAATCGCTGTATTAGCCCGGCCTACCACCGAATACAAGCGCTCGAAAAGATACGACCGCCCAGCGTCATTGTTACCAAGATCGAGAGGAGTTGTTTGACAAAAAACAGGGGGACAATCGCAGCTCAAAACCGCCGCTTTTAGGCATTGCCGCGTTTAGTAAACATCTTGGTAACAATGACGCTGGGCGGTCGTATCTCTCCGCGCGCTTGTATTCGGCGGTAGGCCGGGCTAATACGGCGATTTTTAATCATTAATAACTCAATAACTATTGCGAATTTTGCAAAATGGTACATAACTTTTCTTCTCGGTTTGATCCAATCTACTTTCAGTTTTCGGGTTGGCAACCTTAAATCAGACACCCTGTATATATATATATATATATATATATAGAGCGGTCCTTTCATAATCAAGAAAAATTATCCACGATTGATAAGCTTTAACATTATCCCGTCAATATATGATATTATGTAACTGCTGCTCTGTGTCAACTGAAAAGTAATCTTGGCAGAATAAAATTTTTTATAATATATCGCTCGTCGTTAGTATTATTTAAGTTCCTTTTTTTCTTCTTAACGATAATAGTATTAGTATTATTTATGTTATTAATGTACAAATTATATGACTATCCTAGCTTCACTATTCTAACTATATTATTCTACTACGTTTTAAATTCGACAAAAATAATATAGCTTTGCATATATTATTTTATGCACAGATAGGAACGCATGCGAAGAAAAATTTTAGCATTTTAATTTTAAAATATAATGTATAATATACTGTGTAATAAGTCTAAACTATTACTTTTAAAATTATTAATTCTAAATTTAGTTATTGTAACATATAGAAATCTTTAAAAAATTGCTTAAAATAAATTTTTATATAATTATTACTACAAATAACTTAGCAAAGATCCAGCTTTGACACATTCTCCTACTTGATTATTTAAATGTATATGAATAAAAATTATGCATGTAAATTATGCATGTCAACTAAACTGAGATATACATGGTAATGTATCTTCAACTTGACATCAGTTTTAATGGTTAATTTCTTACTTATTTGATAATGATATCTCTTTAAACAGTGGCTTGTGAGATTTGCTACGGTAAACATATATAAGGGCCCAGCAAACACAACGTTACATGTAACACACATGTTATAATTTTCTGCTCAACAATGTAACTCTATATAATATACGGGTTAATTATTACAACTAATATGTACGTTATATGTAACATTGTGTTTGTTGGAGAGCTTATTTATTTCGATCAGATATACTTGTCATTCAATATAAGTATGCTTTCATTTGAAAATTGAAGTTACTTTCGGTTTCGGTCACTTGTTTTTTTTTTCCCCCCGGAAAATCGTAACATCGATTTTACAGTTTTCTCTCTAATTTTTTTTATTCATCTCTGTGACATTTTGTTTTCGAATAAAAACTTTGCTACGGACGATCTGTGATACACCCCGAATGTAATATATGTATAATTTAAATTATAACATTTAAGAATATTTTCATACTAATTTTTAAAAAATCATTTAAATATATGAATTAGATTACTTTTCGTTGTTGTAGTGACTTTGTCCTGATTTTGTGACCTGACTTTGTGTGTACAAAGAAGAACACCGAACCGAACTATAGGGTACATGAAAGGCATTTTTAGGAAGAAATTGCAACGCAACGATCCTCTTTCCAAGCATAATTATAGACTCGTCATACAATTTCTCGTCTTACGTACAACATCTCCTAACGTTGAAACATAAACCAAGAAATGGATACAAATATTGTACGCGACATTCTCATCTTTAAGTCAATGCATATCATAGTGGGGGGATCATTGGTGAATTTGCTGGAGTCTTATTTACCTTTATGGATAAAACGCTTTTTCTTCTATGGCAAATATAGTATAATGCCGCCTTACACATTAGCAGCAATGTTCGAAGTCCCCAAAAGGTAAATTAAAAAGTAATAAGTATGTATAGCTTTATAAAAATTGGATAATAACTATAATTTAATAATAATTTATATTATTGAAGTTATCAGGTTTAAAATGTCGAGTTTTGTGTATTCTTTCATCTAATAATCCAATTTTAATTATTAAAAATATTTTTAGGTGGTTTAGACATTTTTATATTTTTTGTGCACCAGCAATGACTATTACTCTTTGCTTGGTTCTTTATAAATATCTTTATAATACAAATGTACCCGAAATTGTGTTTACATTGTTAGACACATTATTAGGAACATCAAGAAAACCATTAAGTATGTCCNTTTAAAATATTTTTTGAATATATTTACTAAACATTATTATTCTATAAACATTAACATAGAAATACAATTAAATAATTTTTTTTTTAGTACCAGCAGAAGATGTGATTTTGGCTTTTGTTATATATAATATACATTGTTGGAAGAGGCTATACGAAACATGTTATGTTAGTGTATTTAGTAATCAGAAAATTCATTGTATCATTTATTTAATCGGATATATACATTATATTGGAATAATATTATGTATAATAGGTGAATCCGAAGGACTTGTTAGAGGTATATCTTTAAAAATTTGGAAAAATTAAATATATTACTTTTTCTCATAATACATATGTGTATATGCATATGCCATATTTTTTGCAGGTTCGTACGCGAATATGAATCTGCACAATATAACGACTATAAAACTAATTTGTGCTCTTATATGTTTATGGTCGTCAAATATGCAGTTAAAAACCAATTTTATTCTTGCAAATTTACGTAAAAATACGGATGGCGATGTTGCATCTCTTGAATATAAAATACCGTACGATGGTTTATTTAAATATATAGCAGGTCCATTGCAATTATTAGAGACAATTATATATTTAATGTTGTCTGTCATTCTTTGGCCAGCCTCTACGTATCACTACATTACTTATTGGGTTATGGCAAATCAGGTAAGAAATAGAATTCAACAAAGAATGTTACATTTTCTTGAGAAAAAGAGAAAGAAATAAAGTGAAATGTACAAATAATTCTTTTTAGGTGGAAAGTGCATTTTTGGCACATCAGTGGTACCGTAAAACATTCAAAAATTATCCAAAAGAGAGAAAAATTTTAATTCCTTTTATATGGTAAAACTTTCTTATTAAAGAAGTTATATATTATTCATTAAAAACAATATTTAATAATTCAAATAATTATAATATGCATGTAAAGTAATAAACGCACTGAATCAATAAGTTCAATAAATTTTCATTCTTAGTTTAAATACATATTTCCACCCAGACAGCAAAATCTCCAAGATATATGTCTTATGAACATTCTTAGAACATAGAAATGTTCTTAGAGTCTTTTTGAGATGTCTTTGGAAGCTTGTGCTGATCTGGACATATACTATGTCTGTTTTATTGTACAATAGTATTAAATATGGATTCATTTATATTACATACAATATAATGATACATGATACATTTATAACAGTATAACTTTTTATCCTTCATTTGTAAAAAAAATTTGTAAAAATAATTTTATATCAAACTACCAAATATTTTTTGCTCAAATGAATAATGCATGAAGATATTTTTTTTCTATGCCTATATATATTTAATTACTTGTACAGTAAACCAAAACAGACAAAATTCTTCCTTGGGATACAAATATAATGACAATTCTTAAAAATATTCAAGTATGAAGGATGATGATATTGAAACTTCTTCAATTCTTACATGTACTTATTACATGTGGAGTCAACTTCTAACGAAACAACTCTGCCGTTTGCGGTTCTTTATGCTTCCAACTTTTTCACATTTTATAGGATATTTCTATAAAAAATGTGCTTATAATTAGATGTTATTACTTAAAAAATAATTATATAAAGATGCTTCATAAATGTATACAAATATAAATGCATACCATATCTGNATCCACACTTTCCTCATTTTCTTTATTGGTATCTGTACCAATATCGGTATCTGTAGCAGTATCCAATTCAATATTCTTGTTATCGGCGTTCGGTGACTTTCGGCAACACTCGTCAGCCGCGCTCGGCAGCGGCTCGGCAGTCGGCGGCACTGCCATCGGTGCGAGATTCCGACGCGCGGACCCCCAACCTCCGCGGCACGGATACACCGACGATTCAGATGCGTCGTCTAGGACGGCGGCACTGATATTGGTGAGAATTCGATGCGCTCCTTCCCCCTCCTAAAGTGGTATAATATGGCTCCAGGCGAAGGTCCACTTTAAAAAAACCTAACGCACCATTAGGTGGAACCTCAAGGGTGGTGTGGAAGTCCACTGTTAATTTTATTTTGAATTTGTAGAAAGGTGTATTACATCTTTAAAGTAACAAAGTCGTATTTCGGATTAAATAAATATCAGTGATATAAATTTGAACTTTGTCACATTACTTTGTTTTTTTACATTATTTTAATGTAATGTTTTCAGAGTTTTTTCATTAATAAATAATTTTAATAAAAAAACTTACTAAATGTCTGACGACGCCTTTCTTATTCGCACGCTTTCGATAAACAGTACGACAAACAGTAATTCAGCTAAATTTCAAGCTTATTTAAATATTGTCACTTTTCTTCAATTTTCGCTTTTATTTTATTTGAATCAAAAACTTTACAGTTCTAAAGATAAATGCATTTGATTCGTGTTAAAAAAGCAGATATTTTTACGGAATAATAATTAACGTATTGACATAATTTAATATAGAATTACTTGAACACTTTGATAATATCGCACGGAATTTTTTTTTCAAAAATTTTTAGTACTTCAATTTTTAATTTATTATTACATTTCATACTTCCATTGATAGGAAACTGTTCTTGAAAGAAAGCAGCTATACATATCATAAAATATTTCTTTATTTGTGCTGTACATTTTCAAATTTCGAAGATTTCGATTACAATTTCAGATTACAGTATATACAATAATAAAATAGTGTGTCTCTTTATATTTGTAATCTTGTGTACAATTTGTGCTAAATACGTAATTTACATCGGAACGGACGGCTATTGGTAGGTAACTTACCTCGAAAAGACGGCTATTGTTCGCGATGAAATTTTAAGAAAATAATTGAATTTCGTTCGTATCTCTTCTAATAAAGACTCAATGGTTTTGGTTAATATGGCAGATGATATTTTAGCGATGGCAAAAGAATGTTACATATATGTGTATGAGACACTCTGGTTCGAAATTTCTGTCCGCGGGTGAGTGTCGGCATGCGCTTTCGTCAGTTTACATTACTACAAAAACTCAAATTAATCGATTAATATCGATGTTTTTTCAATTTTATCAATTGTAAGACATTGATATATTTTGTGATCGATTTTTTAATAATCGATTATTTTTTTCAACATCGCCCATTCCTAGTCTGTAGTGATAGCCTTGAGCTTTGTTCTTAAATAATGACAGAAGAAGACTGAAGAAAATTGTGACTAATTCCATATCTAACGTCCCCTTTACGAGTTGTAGGCTCAGTCATCAAGATCATTTCTAATACCACTGCTCCATCTTTTTATTAAGGTAATTAAAAGATCTACATCGCAATAGATGTTGTACCTGCATGTGTATCGATTCTGTCTACATTAATCTCTGGATCAATCACTGCCTCAGTGTTCAAACGATACACACAAATAAATAATATAAATGTTATAACTGGAATAAAAACAATTTTAATTTTATGTATTTGTGGCTATATTGTTTCCAGATTTGCGATCCCGATTAAAAAATTCTGAACATCAATGCTCGTTATCCTGAGGCACGATGGCGCCCTCTCATAATCACGAAAATTTACCTACGGTTGATGAGTTTTAATATCATCTCGTCGGTAACAGAAATGATCATGATGTGCGTGTATTGGCGTGTATACACGTGAATATAGGAGCACCAACGAGTGAGCTAAAGTGTGAACACGTCATTTTGTTCCACTCCCAGTGTTGTTAGGACTGTATAGGGGGAAGTTTGTAATATTTTTAAGATATTTTGATTGATTTTTGATTGAAATTTCCCGATGTCCATACAAAGGAAATAGAAGATTCTACGGACACATGTGTCCTGTACCAAAAGTGACAATTCTACCTAAAATTTTTTAGATGGACACTAGAATTTAGCAGTAAGTTAATGAAATTTATACGAGTTCAAATTATTTATATACGCAATGAAACGTAAAATAATCTGTCATATGGCAATGACATGCTTAATGTGTAAATATTAATTATTTAATGGGTATTTTTTATCTAATTTAATGTGAAATAACCTTATTGTAGACTATGGAAACATCGGACAGATCAGCAGAGCCTACTAAGGTCGCCGAGGAAAGTGAAAACGTATGTATCTACAATTTTGATAAGATAAGAAATCATTTTTTCATTTATATCTATTTATTGATTATACCCTCATTTGGCAAATGAGAAATTGCTATTAATTTCATTAATGACATTAAATTAATGCTTTGTAAAACCTAACTATGAATGACTAACTGCTACAGTCTTGTATCTATGTCCACTTTAATTCTTATACTAATGGGTATTGTTCATTTGTAAATCTATTTACAATTTCGTTGCACACAGTGTGACGAGACTATCAAAGGCTACGTAGAGCCTAGATTTGAGTGTCCCATTTGTCTAACATGGCTGCGCGATCCAGTTTTAACATCCTGTGGCCATAAGTTTTGTTCTCAGTGCATTTATACTTGGCTTAAGTAAGTTGTATCAGGTCATTTAAGGTCTCAGAGTTATATGGTTATGTATAAGTTGACTTGGTCATTGTGAATTATCAGGAAAGAAGGTGCTTGCTGTCCAGTTGATAGTCAGCCTTTAAAGTCCGAGAATCTCTTCCCAGATCTTTACACTACTAGAGAGATATCTCAGAAACGTACAAGCTGTATTTATCAACAGTTTGGTTGCCAAGTAAAATTATCTCCTGTGGATATGGAAACACATATCACTCAATGCACCTACAAGCAAGATCTTTCGGAGCCTCGAGGTATATTTTATATAATTAAAAATATACAGATCGCTCCAATTTTCTTTCAACATATTCTCATAATTGTCCGACAGTACAAAATAGCACTAGTGCAATGTCTGTGGAATCGAAATTATGGGATGCACCTCTAAAGAATGGAATTGCAGACAAAGAAGAGCCTTCTCCTGATTGGCAACAATTACTTAAGTAATTTAAGTACAATTTTATAACTATCATATTTATATTTGCTGAAAAACTTGTAGAAGTTATAAACTTTATTTCTAGAAATCTATACGAAAGGATAGTAATTTTGGAACAGGAAAATCGTGAGCTCTCTATAACAGTATCTAATCAGAAAAATCAACTCGCAGCTATGTGTCTACGAAATTGTAATGGAGTTTACATATGGAGAGTGAAATCCTTCCAAGAAAAACTCGAGGCTATGACCAATGATCCTCTAAAAATGTTTTATAGTCCAGGTTTTTATACAAGTCCAAACGGATATAAAATCTGCGCGAGGATTAATATATCGTCCAAGGATCCCGATTATCTGTCTTTTGTTTTACATGTTATGAAATCAGAAAATGATGATGCTTTAGACTGGCCATTCAATGGTACAATGTTCTTCGCGTTAGTACATCCGCAAGATTCGGAGAAAAATATATGCGAATTAACGTCATCAAAACCAGATCTTGAAGCATTCCGAAAACCTACGTGCGAATTGAATAAACGTAGTTTCGGCTATACAGAATTTATACGTTTACGCGATATAACTGATTTTCTACAGAATGATACTCTAATTTTTAGAATAGAAGTTCATCCAATATGTTTAAGATACATAGTATGAATAATCTATTTACATTCTTCGTTAAAATATATTTTTACAACATTATTATATTAATATTTTTATAACAATTATGTAGATATAAACATAGTGTACGGACTAAAATTAAATGACTATACGTATGCAAAATATGTAATAATCTTTTTTGTATCAAGCTTTATAAATGTTGGTTAGCAAATTTGAAGAAATTGATAAACTAGAAATTTATGACGCATTTAAGTATTTAATATTTGTAAAAAAGTGATTTTCGATTAACTTTTTGATAAAGTTTGTTTAATTCGTCAGAGATTCTTTAAAGATAAATGTAAACTTTACAATAAGTATTATATAACAAATTAGAAATGCACTTGGATTTTTTAATATGGAATTGTATTTATTTATTAATAAATCATTTTTCTATTATATTATATTTTATATATATGTCTAACAAGAAACCCTACGGAAGTGTCCCTAAGCGATTTTAATAAGCTTTGAACATGTTGTAATTCAGATCATAATAAGGGACACATTTTTTTATATGTGCCCATACGACAGTTTAAAGGATGAAACACTCATTTGAAAAAAATTGATATTTTTCTTTCGAAACAAAAACTAAAAGAGATAGAAAAAATGTTTTAAATAAAAATTAAATAGTTTTGAAGTGTATTTTATAATAGTGATTTAAAAAATTTTTTTTTTAATTTTTTAAAATATTTCCATTAGTTCTATCATTAGTTTTTGTTTTAGAATTTTGAAAACTTTTCTAAAAACGAAATTAAAGCGTATTTTATTACGAATTCAACCATATATGATAAAGTTATTTTCCGACATACGAAGTTATCAACAAATAATTACAAACGTGAGTTATCAGTACTCGTCCGTGCTCGATATTTTTACGTAGCACATTCTATAGCATCTTGTATAAAAAAAAATAACTTTAGAGATTAACACATTCGCGTTTTGCATTCTGCATAAAATCATTGAAAGTTTTATCATGTACGGCCAGAAAAACATTTACGTAATACTTGAATACAATAAGATTATAGCGTTATCACAATACGAATTGGAAAACAGCAATAATCCAGAAAAATGTGCCTGAAATAATGCATATTTCTTTTGCAATATATATTAGCCGTATATGTCGCAGTATCTATTATCTTAAAATTGTGTGATATATACGTATCTTGTGCAAAGTGTATATTTCATCGGTCGAATTCTTCGTAATTGGCGCAGCAAAGTTACTTTTCGAAATCTGTTTTACAATTTGAAGTAATTTTGACAATGAATCATCAGGTTTCCAAAACTCAACTGCTCTTCTTTTATACTTTATTGGAATGTTATCATTTATATAGGAAATTTTTTTTAATTTTCTATAAGCACTATTATAAAGTATTCTTCAAGCCATTTAACTTTTATTCCGAACATTTTTTTCTATCTCTTATAATTTTCACGATATTCACTTCGAAAAAAAAATACCGATCTTTTTCAAAGAGATGTTTCACTTCTTAAACAGGGGTATGAGCACATATAAAAAAATATGTGTCCCTTATTTTGATCCGGACTATAACTTATTCAAAGTTCATCAAAATCGAAGGGTGACACTTTCCTGGGATTCCTTGTAAGATGGGGCAATTCATTTTATTTAAACTCAATTATATTTTTGAAGATCCTCTATAAACATAAATTTGAAAAAGTATAGAAATAAAATTTCAAAAATCAAATTGTAATAATATAGCTAAGCTCACAATGCAAATGTGTAAATTAGAACGTCACGAACCAGAAATAAATTCTTACATATTAAATATTAAAATAAATTACTTATTTTTTCATTTTGTAGATAAGTAAACAATATTTAGATATAAGTAACCTTGGCAGAGAAAAATTGTCCATAATATATTTTGTCTTTAGGAGGAAGGGAAAAGAGACTTATATAATATTTTTAAGTCTCTCCTCCTTTTCTCGTAACGATAAAGATATTAGTATTTTTTTTTTATTTTTTATTTACAATTCTTTCAACGGGACAACACTTCCTCTGGTACAGACAAATTATATAGAAAAAGTTAAGCAAATCAGTCTTGAATGAAAATAAACTATACGAACGGCTGTGAGAAATACAAAATACAAAATTTAATTCCAATTAGGAAACTGCTTTTTTATCATGTTAGGATTGACATGAAAAAGATCAATATGATCAGAGAATTCATTAGCCACCAAACATAAACGATCTAGTGGCTTATGTTTCCCATAGGATGTCCTATGCGTATCGACAAAGAAAAGCTGATGATATCTTAGCGATCTTCCGGGAACATAAAACTTTATGCACTCCAGCAGATCTGCGCAGTCAACATGACCGTCCAATAATTTATTCATAAAAACCAAATCAAGCATGACTGCGATCGCTCAAGATCAGAAGCCTGATATCACACTGCAACTCTTCGTAGTCAAAAAAGGCCATTGTATAACAATGTATAACATGTATAACAAACCAGGCCAAAAGGCCATTGGTTGTATAATAAAACTCATACAACGAAGAAAACGGTGTTGAATTCTCTCAATTCTAGTACACTGATTCACACAATACGGAGCCCATACGGTCGAGGCAAATTCTGCGATCTCACCAGGGTACAATATAATAATTTTAACGTGTTTACATTATTAAAAAATTTGCAAGTATTATTTAAGTTATCAATGTAATTATATGACTATCTTAGCTTCCCTATTCTAACTTTACTATTCTAACTGTGTTTCAAGTGCGACAAAAATAGTGTAACTTTGCATATAGTTGGTAAGTGAAAAATATACATAAATTCTCATAGAAAATTATTATAATTATTACAAATAATTTAACACAAAAATACTATCTTGATACATCCTCCTACTTGATTATTTAAATGTATACGAGTAAAAATTATGAATATAAATTTTATGAACTAAATTAAGTTAAGATATATATGGTCATGTATCTTGAACAGACTATGAACAGCTTTAATGATTAGTTTCTTTTTGTTATTTGATAATGATATCTTTTTATAACAGTCGCTTGTGAGATTTGTGCTACAATAAATGTATGTACATACATATACATATAAGGGGCTTATTTATCTCGATCACATATATTTGTCATTCAATATAGGTATGTTTCTATTTGAAAATTAAAGTTATTTTTGGTTTCGGTCACTACTGGACCGTCCTCCCGCAACCCCCCCCGCCCCTCCCCCGGAAACTGTAGCATCGATTTTAGTTTGCTCTCAAATTTGTTTTTTTACTCATTTCTATGACATTATTATTTTCGAATAAAAAGTTTGGTACAAACGGTCTGTGATACATATTGGATGTAATATATAATTTAAATAACATTTATGTAACATTTACGACTATTTTCTTATTAATTTAAAAAAAATTTATATAAATATATGAATTAGATTACTTTTCGTTGTTGCAGTGACCTGACGTTGTGTGTACAAAGTAGAACACTGAACCAAACTATAGAGTATATGAAAGGCTTTCTAGAGAGAAACTACAACGCAACGATCCTCTTTCCAAGCACAATTGTGGACTCGACAGAGAGTCACTCGTCTTACGTGCGGTCTTCTAACGTTGAAACATAAATGATCCAAAAAATGGATAGAAATATTGTGCGCGACATTTTCATCTTGAAGTCAATGAATATCATAATGGGAGGATTAGTGTTGCATTATCTGGAACCTTATTTACCTTTATGGATAAAACGCCCTTTCTTCTATGGCAAATATAGTATAACACCGCCTTATACATTAACAGCAACGTTCGAAGTCCCCAAAAGGTAAATTAAAAAGTAATATATATAGCTTCATAAAAATTGGATAATAGACTATGATTTAATAATAATATATAGTATTGAAGTTAAGGTTTAAAATGTCGAGTTTTGTGTATTCTTTCATCTAATAACCCAATTTTAATTATTAAAAATATTTTTAGATGGTTCAGACATTTTTATATTTTTTGTGCACCAGCAATGACTATTACTCTTTGCTTGGTTCTTTATAAATATCTTTATAATACAAATGTACCCGAAATTGTGTTTACATTGTTAGACACATTATTAGGAACATCAAGAAAACCATTAAGTATGTCCTTTTAAAATACTTTTTGAATATATTTACTAAACATTATTATTCTATAAACATTAACATAGAAATACAATTAAATAATTTTTTTTTTAGTACCAGCAGAAGATGTGATTTTGGCTTTTGTTATATATAATATACATTGTTGGAAGAGGCTATACGAAACATGTTATGTTAGTGTATTTAGTAATCAGAAAATTCATTGTATCATTTATTTAATCGGATATATACATTATATTGGAATAATATTATGTATAATAGGTGAATCCGAAGGACTTGTTAGAGGTATATCTTTAAAAATTTGGAAAAATTAAATATATTACTTTTTCTCATAATACATATGTGTATATGCATATGCCATATTTTTTGCAGGTTCGTACGCGAATATGAATCTGCACAATATAACGACTATAAAACTAATTTGTGCTCTTATATGTTTATGGTCGTCAAATATGCAGTTAAAAACCAATTTTATTCTTGCAAATTTACGTAAAAATACGGATGGCGATGTTGCATCTCTTGAATATAAAATACCGTACGATGGTTTATTTAAGTATATAGCAGGTCCATTGCAATTACTAGAGACGATTATATATTTAATGTTGTCTGTCATTCTTTGGCCAGCCTCTACGTATCACTACATTACTTATTGGGTTATAGCAAATCAGGTAAGAAATAGAATTCCACAAAGAATGTTATATTTTCCTAAGAAAAAGAGAAAGAAATAAAATGAAATGTACAAATAATTCTTTTTAGGTGGAATGTGCATTTATGGCTCATCAGTGGTACCGTAAAACATTCGAAAATTATCCAAAAGAGAGAAAAATTATAATTCCTTTTATATGGTAAAACTCTCCTATAAAAAAAATTATATATTATTTATTGAAAACAATACTTAATTTAAATAATTATAACGTGCATGTAAAGTAATATGCGCACTGAATAAATAAGTTCAATAAATTTTCATTCTTAGCTTAAATACATATTTCCATATACTACGTCTGTTTTATTGTACAATAGTATTAAATATGGATTTATTTGTATTACATACAATATAATGAACATGATACAACATTTATAACAATATAACTTTTTACCCTTCGTTTTTAGAAAGAATCTTCCTAATTTTATATTGAACTTCCAAATATTTTTTGCTCAAATGAATAATGCATGAAGATAATTTTTTTCTTCACTTATTTAGTTACTTGAACAGTAAACTGAAACAGACAAAATTATTCCTCCCTGGGATACAAATATAATGTCAATTCTTATAAATATTCAAGTATGAAGCATGATGATATTAAAACTTTTTTAATTTTTCAAATATCATCATGCTTCAAAATATTAAATTTACTTATAAGTAAAGATAAAAGATTTACAATACGTACCTGTACGGATAGCCTTGAGCTTTGTTCCTAAATAATGACAGAAGAAGACTAAAGAAAATTGCGACTAATCCCGCACCTATCACAGCTAGTATCTTACGTTTCTTAACGTCTCCTTTACGAGCTGCAGCCTCAGTCATCAAGATCATTCCTAATACCACTGCTCCATCTTTTTATTAAGCTAATTAAGGTCTATATCGCAATATAAAATGTATAAATCCAATTTTTCTATATCTTTATGTAGATTGTCTTTCATAAAATAATTTCTGAATATATCAAAAGGATACTCATGACCATAACAATATACGTTTCCACTATAAACTGTCCTTGAGAAGATCCATGAATATAAGCTACATTGCCATTTGGTAATTTATGAAAAAAAGGTGGTCCTCTGATATGATTCCACATTTGTCCGGAAGTCATATTTATGGCAAAGAACTGGAAACGAGGAAATTGAAATAATTTGTTACGTCGAAAAAGAAGAAATCGAGAGAAAACACTTACCAAAGCACAGAATCCCCACAGATTTTTGTTGTAAATGAAATCCAAGTTATTACGTCTGAGATACAGGCCACCTCCTACGATAACTATGAGCATTCCCAATCCTACCGTGCCAGAATAATTTGGTGGTCTAAATACTCTGATCTGTAACCGATACGAATCAGAGTAAAATGTAATCAAGTTAATAAAAAGACATATGTCATGTGACAGACTGCAATGCCACTTTAATATAACAAATGCTACATGACACAATAACAGTAACAGCATTACCTGGATATCTGTACGTTCACCGATCCATTTCGCTATCGCTTCCGCACCGAATCCTACTCGCTGGATATCCATAGTATCAGCAGCCTTTGGTTTACCTTTGGGCGGGAAATGCATATATACTGGCGCAGTATTCAACTTCATCTATGATAAAAAAAGATTTTTGCATTAATTATGTCTTCTCACGCTCTTGTATCTTCTACTTACCAACCGAAAGACGTCGGAACCTTCATCAAAATCGATAGAGGCGAAGAACAACTTGTTGGAGTACAATGGAGAATATCGGAAGGAATTGGCTACTATTGTGAATTCGTCATTGGCATGCCTAAAGTCATATCGCATAAAATTATTGTACACGTCCATAGAGACTGTTCTCAGCGACGACTCGTTCAAGTGGTAAACGCGAATCAGCTCACCTGCAAATCTGACATTGCCTTTGAGGCGCCATGGCGGTAAACATAACTATGACAGAATAATTCCTCGGGGGAGTTTTTATGTACTGCTTAAACTTCGACCCGTTGAATTTCAGCACCGATTTCTTTATAGCCATCTCAGTCAGCTGCTGCACGCGCTCCGCCAGGGAGGTGCCTTGGTTCTGCAAGGAAAGAATAACATTTCAGGTGCCGCACTTCAGAGTCATATTGAGAGCTGATCGCAAGTGGAGCACGAAATATACGAAGAGGCCCTCACGTTTTTCGTTCTGTATTGACAGACGACATAGCTCAGAACGGAGAGGAGAATCAGTGCGACGTGGAGGTTGTATTTCATCGTGAACCGGGAACCTGATACGCTGCGAGTAAACTCAACAGAACCGGGCAACCCACCGGCGGCGCATCAGCGGCCACTGCTGATAGTGCTGATCCCGCGGGCTATGATAACGCGCGCCAGGTTCGTCGAGTACACGTGGCACACGTCGCGCACGTCGTCCACGAATACGGGTCAAGCTCGCGTGAGGTTGGGAGTGTTGGGACTCGTCGAGTTATCAACGACGAATCGAACGCGAGAGCTCGGCTAGGAGTTCTTTCTTTTGCCGCGTTTACAACGCTTGTTTTCGTCCGCGAACGTCGCGCGGAGTTCCATTTTTTTAACCTCTGTACAGATCTTTGCGAGTTTTTTGTAGATTAATTTTAATCCTTTGAGAATCAGTTTTTTTTCGCCAGGAAAAAAATTTATTTCAATGAATTAGGGTCCAATATAATTTTTTCTTAAATCAAAAGTTTAGTAAAGTAATGCTCTGGCTCTCTTTAAAGAGCTTATCTAAGTTAAAGAGCCACCAGTTCTCAAAGGGTTAACTTACTTTTCATCCGTATTCATAATAGATAATCCTTATTGAAGTCCTTATTTCTTAAAAAGGATCTGGGAGTACGGGTATTCATCTTCTAATTCTAAGAATTATATCCTCTATATATATATATATATATATATATATATATATATAATATTCTAAGAATTATTTCTAGCAATTTAGATTAACTTTAATCTCGGTTTAATTTTCTTTTTATCTCTCTAGTATCAAAAACTAGAAAAGGATAAAAATTAAGTTAAACTGAGATTAAGCTGGGTTGGTAAAAATGAACATTAGAATTAGAAGATAAAAAGTACATTAAACCAAGACTAAAATTAATCTATACTGATGGAAATGGACCTAAGAGTTTCGGCGTTAAAAAGAGAAGGAACGAGGAGCAAAAAGTGCACGCAAAATAAACGGGTTTTAACACGTGGCTGGAATCACATGTATCTTGATTTACTTCCTAACTTTATTTTCTCTCTTTGTTTCGTGTTCGATATTACGCGCATCGAAGGATTTGCAGTTATTTATGTTTGCGTCTGAAAAGAATATCTCCATCATATTTAAATGCCAGGAGGGGGGGACGAGATCGAAAAACGTAAACAAATATCTTTGTTTTGCTTCCACCTTGTGTATGTACATACTTGAGACAAAATGTATCCAGGATATAGTTAGCCTGTGAAAACAAGAGAGAGAGAGAGGGAGAGAATGAAAAAGAAAGAAGAGAAAAATCACGAAAAGATATGCACAGAAGTTCAGTGAAGAGAGATCTAATCTGGCCGAAACAGTCAGTCAGCAACAAGCACGTGCATCAAGTTGGCTCGCGCGCTCATTGGTCACTTGGGTGGCGAATCGCCGTCGCGCTCAAGGTCAAGTAACCGCCGTTTCAAATCGAAATAACCGATCCGGCGAGTCGGGTGAAGTTCGTGGAGCCCGTGCCGTGCTGAAGGCGCGCAGTGTTTGGCGCGATCGAGCGCGGTCCGCATCAGTTTTGTCCTCTTAGCGCGAACGGGTGGCGCACGCGAGAACGGAACGACGAACGGTCGTTCGACGGAGCAGCTCCTCGGCGGATCCGTCGTCGGATTCCTCGTTGACGCGGGAAGGCGAGCCTACATACACGTGTACGCGCGTGCTCTCGCGCGCGCACGCGACGTTGACGTGACGAGATGTCCTTCTCCAAGGCGAGGATACAGCGATTCAACGAACTTGGAAGTAAGTTGTTTATTGTAGCGAGTTGCTCGTTTGCCTCTACCTGTTGCACGCCGGCCATGAACAGTTTCACCATCTACCTGGTGGAACATCCTTCTACGTGGTCCTGTCGCCGGACGGTTGATGCAACTCGCAATTTTCAATTGCATCGGTGGATGACACACGTGACATTTTGACGGTTTTTCCTTTTTCTTTACCTCTGGATAATTAGTGACTGCGTTCGATAGAGAAAGCTGTTCTACAAAAATTCGTCGCAGTCGACACAGAGCCTTAGTCACGTTACATCTATGTTATAATTTCGCACTCAACAATATAAATGTTGTTAGATTACATTTATATTGTTGAGTGTGAAATTATAATAAATGTAATGTAACTGATGCTCTGTGTCGACTGGGATGAATCTGATTGATGCAGATGCTCTTGGATTCGATTAAGATTAAGAGCATATCCGCCAATCGGATTTTGCAAAAGAGTTTTTTTTTCTGCCGAACGCACCCGATGTTTGTAATTGCAATCGTGTATACAATTTGTTGTACCTGTCGGTATAGCTTGTGTAATTTTGGAATACAGAACAGTTATAATAAAATTACTTTTGTTATAATAAAATTAAGTCAATATCTGCGTTAATTATATAAATGATTCCGATAAGCTCCCGCAACAAATTGTCATGAAATGAGCTGAAAATTCCATATTCTGCTATCTATTTATTGTCTATTTATTCTGCATTGTTGCATGAGAGTGTGTGTGTGCGCGCAGCTGCGTCATGGCGGGAAAATCCTTCAACGCTCCAATCGTCCCGCGGATTTTTACAAGTCCGATGTTTAGCAAGATGTATTTTTTCGTAAATACAAATCTCTCCGTTTCAATTTCAAAAGTTTAAATAAGTATTATTTTCAAGAGATGTAAATTGATTTTTTTATATTTCAAGATTCTCCGCGTCGACTTGCGTTAGGAAAAATAGCACGTGAAACGTGCAGCTTTACCGGTCTTTCGAATGCGTCTTATATTTTTTTCATTATACTCTCGATAGTGTCAGCTTTTTCATTGTGAAATAAATCTGTTCATCTGTGTTTAAATCTGTGAAATAAATGTGAATCGATCTTTTCATTAAAAAAATAGCTATTCTAAAGAAATTCATTTTATTTTATTATAATTTTTTACAATATTTTATATATTTATAATTTATATTGGAAAATGGAAATAACTGACGACTAAAACAAATATTTCTCTGTTGCAAAAAGCTTATTTTTATAAAATACAATCTGCTTTTTTGTGTACCGTTTTATATTTTTGCAAATAAAATATATTTCGAATAATCGTATTCTTATCACGTAAATAAAACACACATACGTGTAACAATAATTCATATAACAAATAATTAGTCTATCGTTTTGATAATGTGAACAAATATAAATAATTCTCTTATTATACATGATAGATAAATAAGATAAATATATATTTCGTTGTTGTCTATAATTTTAAATGTTCATGCATCTTATTTGTTACTTTTATTAATTGTATATTTTTTATCAATTTGTAACAATCACTTTGTTATGGTTGTTCCTCAATGTTTTCTGATGTACGATAATTGTCAAAATCATTTTTATCCTTTGGTTTATCCAATCCGTTTCAGTAACATCTGTTTTCTAACTACAGTTATTATTCTTGCCACTTGTATTTGCTCCTTGTAACTCCCTTATCCTATTGTGTACGTAGCTGTTCAAGTAAAAGGAAGGCAGCGCAATATTTTATTCGTTATTCCCCATATCTTATCTTTGCTACGTCTGCCCTTTAAATTTCTCATATATTGATCCTCCCCCTTTCTTTTCCCCCTTATAGAAGAAAGCGCGCGCGGTAGACAATAAAATAAAAGAAGACGTTTTATCGTATATGGACGCAATGGGGAACGTTGCCGGTTACACCTGGTTATTCTACGACCCCATAGAGATGTGTCCCTTGCATTCAGAACAGCTGTCTTTCCCATTTGCGCCTGCTTCTCCCCATGCACGATACGTTGCGCCAAAAGGAAGTCTCATTTAGTTGCGCCGTCTTCCCTCTCCTTTGTCGTTGCGGGTTGCGTCGATATATTACGCAATATATAAGAACAAGCCGTATTTAAATTTTTGCATCTTATAGAGCATAAGTAAATTAACAGGAATTTTTGTCCTGTTGATCGATCTGCTAATTTTCAAAATATTAAAATTTCGTTTCAAAATTCATTAATTTTAATTCCTGTATATTTTCATCTCATTTTTCGATAGATTTATTTAAACTTTCCGCATAATTAGGGATTTGAAAAATTACAATTATGAGTGTGGCAGATTTCTTTCCAAATTACTAAAATGTGATTTGACAGCAAACTTACATTGATATACTAATAATAATAATTGTGATTGAAAAAAGAGTCGCGTCTAGATATTTTGCTTATTTTTGCTTATTTTGTTATTTTAATTCGCTAACGTACGTATAATTTTGCAGGTGATGCACCTCCACCAGGCGCTTATGATCCGAAATTCGACAATAAAGTGAAGGGATTTGTTATTGAGAAATCTGATAGGTTTATAGATAATAAAAGTACAAGCAGCGCGGAATGCAGTATATCAACCGCATCAACAAAAACCAATGGAACGACCAATGGGACGACCAATGGGAGTACTCCCATTTTCCGCTTGGTAAGAATTGTCGCAAATTTTGTCACCAATTGCAAGTCGATAATTCAAATCGAATATTTGAAAAATGAAAAATTTAATAAAAAAGAAAGATTTGTTTATCATTATTGATAAACAGATGATAAAGTGTAGAATTATGGATGTATCAATTATGTTTTAAATTTATCTATGAATATGCAGCTATCTGTTTAATGATGATTATCTGTACTATATCGTTTTCTGATTAAGTAATGTGAAAACACATATTTAAATGGAGATATAAAAAAAGACAATATTTTTTAAATTATTATTTTTTAAAACATTAATAAAATCGAATATATTATTGAATTATGTAAGATATTATATTTTTACAGCCCCAACAACCATTGAAGCGAATAAACTCGAAATCTTATCCCAAATTAAAAAATGCGAATTCAGTCAAAGTTCAAAATATGAAATACGAATCCAATCAACAACTTGCGGATCTTCAAGTCGAATGTTTGAACAAGGATAAGACTATACAAGAACATGAGAAGCACATCGAGGAAATGAAAGACGAAATACGGAAATTAGAAGCCGAACTGGAAGAGCTGCGTATAAAACAAAACGAAATCGAAATGCAACATATGAAAGATATAGAAACAATGGTTAATATTTTTAAATAGAAATTTTATTTATTTTCAGCCAGTGTCATCAATGTCTTCAAAATATTTTTAATTTGCAGGCTAAATTGCAACAGAATGTTATAAATAGCCATGATGATAAACATCAGGCAGAAATGCAGACACTTCGCTCTCAATTATTAGAAATAACCAAGGAAAAAGAGCGAGAGATTTCAGAGCGCAAGGCAATGGAAATGGAACTCAGAAATCAAGCGGCCAAACTATCGGAAAGAATAACAACACTGGAACTTGAATTGTGCGCCAAGAAAGAAGAGAATAGAAAAAAGGTAAATTAAATAATTTTATTTAAGAAATGTGAAATAAATTGTTGTATTAACAAAAAGTTATATTCTTTTATATTTCATTTGTTTTAACAGATTGAAGGTCTTGAAACGCACATTGAAGAATTGTTGAAGAAATTGGAAAAAGCGAAACAGGATTACGATATCGAAATAGAATTATTACAAAAAGAAAAATGTCATCTCGATGACTGTGTCGAGAATTTAACTCAAGAACAAACTGATGTTAAATCTAAATTGGAAATAAAGCAGAATGAAATTTTAGAACTTAAAGCTCAATTATCTGCTCTGCAATGCGAATTATATGAACGTGAAGCACAATGTAAAAATCTTGCCAACGATTATGTTGATAAATTTTCTATGTTAACTGACAAACACCAGGAAGAAATTAAACATATGAAAAATAACTTTTGGAAAGAAAAAGAAAAACTCATAATGGAAAATGAATCTTGTAAAGACCATGCATCAAAAATGGAAACAAAGGCAAATGAAATGGAAGAAACAAACTTTTCCCTTGTGGAAGAACTGAAGAATCTTCAAAAACATTATGAAGATGTGCGTAAGATTATATGTGTAAAAGTATATATTATACTTTTATGTATATCTACATATATTATACTTTTATTTTCTATGTATGTATATTTATCTATGTATGTATATACATAGAAAAAATTGTGATAATATTAAAAGATTTTACATGGAACAACGTCTGTTAGTAATCCATGTCCAACCACATCTCTTTAAGTCGCTAAGTGTGTTTTGTATAGCCTTTGCCGAACTTGTGCTTGATTTTTCCTATGGCTATACTGTGGAGATCGTAAGTTTGCTGTACGCTGAAATGATTATCGACATCCAAAATGGAACTCATTAAAGAATAATGAACGCGAATGTGACATGATCTACAATATGATCTTTTCTTTTTTTCAAAGAATATATCGGTCAATGCATCACAGTAATATTTATAATCAGATTAGAGATTGCCATTTTTATTATTGTAATAAAACAAAAAATAATTAAAAACATGATTTTTTTTATTCTACCTAACTTTATAAATAAAATTAACTTTATAATATTTAATAAAGTTAAAAGCTGACACCTAGCGCTTTAAGGATACGGATTATTTAACAAAAATTGTTCACTTTCACATTTATTATTTTTTTTAAGTTTATTACAACTTTTAATGGTACTAGATGTACCTTTATGTATATACATATATGTATATATTAAATGAACAATTTTATCTTAATTACATTATCTTTTTTTATTCATTTAGGTGAATCAACGTTTACAAGACGCTCAAAATGAACTAAAATTTTCAAATGAGAAGCATACCATTATGATAGAAAAATATAAAAAGGATTTGAATGATATGACAAATATGCATGTGAATAACACATTAAAATTGGAGAAAGTATTAGAAGATGCCGCAGATGAATATTTAAAAGAATTGGAAAATGTACGGTGATAAATATATTTTTGTTTTAATTATATTAACTGTATTTTTATAATTCATTCTTCTGACAATAATTAATACAAATATACTATTTTAGATTACCAAGGCGAAAGATAAAGAAATAGAAGAAATAAAACAAGCTTCCGCTAAAAAAATCGAAGAAGAAACGCAGCGGATAATGAAACATGCTCAGAAAATGATCGAAAAAGCGGAGGTTGATAAACAAGATGTACTAGTAGCATGTCGTACTGAGAGCAAGGAACAAGTAAAAAAAACGATTGTTGAATGTGATGCGAAAGTAAGCAAGTTACAAGTGCGTAAAATACCAAACATCACTAATTATTTATTTTTTGTTAAACTTTGTGTGAACGTACATTATATTTATAGATTCTTTGAAATGTAAGTCATTCAAGTAGATGTTTTTCTGTCAATGCTGTCTTTTATCTTTTTCTATGTGTGTCCCTTGTGATGTTTGAGAAGATTTTTGTTGCAATGGAATAATGTGCTTATAGATACTAAAATGGGATTTTTTTTTTAGGTCAATGCCATGGTCGAAGAAGCACGAAATACCGTGGAAGAGGAAATGCAACTTGCTAATGACAGATATAAAACATGTTTGCTTCGTATGGAAGTAGAACGTGCTGCATTAGATGAAAAACTTTTGCAGAGAGATAATGACATCACCAAACTCTCCATAACACTCGAGGAGCTAAGATCATCCGTAGAAACACAGGTGACTATCGTAATAATATTAATAACATTAGCCACATAATATAATGTTATCATGTCAAATTCAAATGTCAATGTCAAATTGTGACTTTTAGGCAAGTTTTAGTCAAAGTTTGCAACTTGAATTAGATAAGGCAGAAAGCGAATTGGCAGACAAGAAACAAGAATTGAGAGATTTAAAGGATCACATTAGAACAGAAGCAGCCGAAATGGTCAATAGGAAGAAAAGGTTTGTATTAGCGAATTTTATTTCCACAACGTTTGATCTACTTTACCTTACAACGAATATTTTAATTATCTTAAATGTTTAGATTTGAACTAATTATGGCTGAAAATCAAGCATCTGTTGTTGCGCTTTCTAATCGGTTGTCTCAAAGCAACGCTGAAGTGGAAAGATTACAGTATGAAGTCAAACGTGGTGAAGATTGTATACGCGAACACAAAGAACTGCTTAGTGCGATGCGTACAAACTCACAATTGGTACACGAACAAGTTCACTCTTTCATGAGAGCGTTAGATAACCACAGAAATCTAGTAGATCAGCATCAGTCTGGTAATTTGTCTCAATTTGACTCGATAAAATCTGTCTTTGAGGAACAAATCGAGAATCTAAAACAGAAAGCCGCAAAGGAAATTTCAAGACTTCAGGATGATGCTAAGCTGAAATCTATATTAAATAGTGAGGTAATACTATGTTTGATATTGCAGTTATTTTGAAATTACATTTTATAATTTATGAAAATAAGGTTTTTCAAAAAATTGATTTTTTTTTTTTTTTTTTTTTTTTTCATTTGATTCATTGTGTTTCGATTATAGTTGAAAACACAACTTGACGAAATGTCTAAGAGTATCAGTGAAGCGCAAGGTGCATTACTCATATTGGAAGAACAAAATGATGCTAGAGAGACTGATATTGCACGAATGGAGTTGGAACATAATAAAGTTTTAAAAGAATTAGATAGTCGTGACAAAGCGTTAGAAGAAAGTAAACGATTACTTGAAGATCAAGCGATGCAACATAAAATTATTCTAAATGAAGTAAGTTTGAATATAATGGTAAAATGGACTATAAATGTGTAAAAATCATTAACAAATCTCTTTGCATTATTAATACGTATGTGAAACATTTATAGGCAAATTCTCGCGTAGAAGAGCTTTCCGAAAAAGTTAAGCAATTCGAAGAAATAGAAAAAACTGCACAGGTATCTTTTAACAAGTACAATTTATTATATATTGTTATATTGAAATTGTAAAGAAATATTGTCGAGGCATAAAAATTTCTTGTTACAGGAAACCACTTTATTATTAGAGCAAGAACGAATCAAATGGAAATCTTCGGAAAATGAACTTATGCAGCAACTTAAAAAGGAAATAACAGAACGAAAAAGAGCTGAAGAGTGAGTTTATTGTAATATAAAATTCTTTTTATTATATAAATTTGAAAAATAATGGCTATTTTTTATTCTATATAGAGAGATCACCAAATATGCAGCTTTGAATGAAGATCTTAAGAAAAGTTATGTAGAAATTGTTGAACAATATGCTGAAATAATCGGTCATCAGAATCCTAAGCAGAGGATCAAACATGTTATTCGGCTAAAAGACAAAAACTACGAGTTGGAACAGGTGTGTGGCATCGTTCCGCTTTTTGCATTTTTTGTGACATCATCTTTGGCTTTTTGCTTTTTTTCTATACTATATTATTAGACTGCTTTAATGGAACTACTGTTACGATATTGTTAAACGTATATATAAATATCTGTACATAATTTGGGCATTCAGATAGTCCTGACAAATAATATAATTGTTCAATTGTTGCAGAGAATTTATGTATGTTCTAATTATCATGTAAATAATGTTGGCTTTTTATCTCAAAATTCTATGATTTTCGCCATTTTATGAATCAGTTGTAATCTTGTAAAGTAACATTCTTTTATATTACCGTTCTTTTATATTCTCCTGTTTTCATATTTGCATGTGATAATATTATAGTAAGAAAATGAATCAAAGTGTGAACATAAGTTTGTTCTGGGCATGTGTCAAATAAAAATGAAGCCTAAGGAAAAATTTTATATAAGGAGAATGTTTGATATCAAAAACTTCACAAAAAGGAGAATCGACTGTATATTATTTTTTAAATCATGTTTTATAGAATGATTTTATAGAAATAAATATTTTTGTCTCTAAGCACATCTAAATTGCGTTTTTATTTATCCAATAGAGCTCATGTAAATATTATAACTATAAATAAATATTATCAAACTTGTATATATTTCTTCTTTCTATCTGTGATTGAAAATGATTTTTTTTAGGAATTGCAAAGCAAGACCAGATTAGTGGAACAACAACAACAGATAATAGAAAAGTTGAAAACAGAGGAGAAACGATCTCATGGGAAGGGCAAGGAAAATGTGGGAATAGTACATTCAACTCCCATTTCTTCTCCGCATAAAACATTGACGCCATTAAAGGATCGAAACGATTAACCTTAAGCAATAGTTCAATAGCTTGTCTTCTTAAATTATTAATTTAGATTAGAAGTAATCGAATTGACTTATGCTCGAATAACTTTTTAAAGAACTAGAAGACGGTGTTGCCGCGATGATTAACTTTATTTTTATTGTTAAAAACGGAAATAAAACTTCGAAATATGTATATTTTTTTATAAAAGTTACAAAATGATTATTGTTAATACTGTTAATGCCATTATGTATTTCAAGCATAAATGAAGCGGTTGTATCGTCGACAGCATGTTATAAAAAAATATTGTAATGTATTTTACATTTTATGTAATTTGTATGTGACATGTGACATTATATTTTATGCACGCCTATTGTACGGACGGATTATTATTGATATATAAAGACTTGCTACAGTATACATTTTATATGATAGTTTTAATAAATATTCTATCCAAAATTACTTTCAGCGTACAATATGATTTTACTTAAATTTTCAGACTGCCACATATCTTGTTTATTACAATTTTATAAAGAAGTCAGTTTCTGTCAGTATCATAAAAATAGCAAATAGGTTCGGATTTAATTATTCAAACAAAATATAGAATCGATTATTTTTTCAGTGAAACAATCTGAATATCTTAGCCATCATTTAAATTCGAGCAAAACAGTTTGATATTTATAAACAATGGTTCGCGTAACAGAAACAGAATTTGATGTGCGTGTTTATATAGCGCGTTAATAACAATATCTCACGCAGCGATATTGTTCGAAAGAGATTACGACGAGACCCGTTAGAGTTATCACCAACTTGTCCACGTGATTGGACTTTATTATGCCCGGCCATGCGCCCGAGATCGCCACAGTGTACGTACGTATTATATATTCTGTCCGTGGCGGCTCTCAACACCCGTAATCATCGTAGATACTGCTCTTTGAACTCCTTCCCTTCAAGGTCAATAGCTACATGAATTTTAAACATTCGCTAACAACTTCCACGATCTAATTAGTTTCCACCTTATCAACGTCTCGTCTATTTATCGCTAACAAGGCGGCCGCCCGGTCGCCGCGGCGCCCTAAAAACGTGTCGTTTCCGTGTCAAGCTGCGAGACCTAAATAGTCCCC